>JADRCO010000141.1:0-49257 GCA_021464525.1 Rhizophagus sp. LPA8_4_AMF | reverse complement strand
TGGATTTTTAATTAATGCTGCGGATGTGACCTCTATTATAATTATCCGGGGTCCTGCTGGGTTACAGTCGACCCCCTATATAGTCACCTCCCGTATAATCACATCATATAAAATTCCCCTTTATAAGCACACTATATTTTAGCCTAATGTACTAATAAACATATTAAAAAAACCTCCTCTATAGTCACAACATATGACTTTTTTTATAATCACACCCTTTTTTTCGGTCCCGAGGGGTGTGACTATAAAGGAGGTCGACTGTATATTTTTTTGGTGGTTACGCTGGGGAAATCGCGGGGAAGCGTGTAGTCACGTGATTTTAAGATATCTATTATAGTGCAAAAATTTAGGATTTGAATAGCCAGTACCTCTTTTTAGGCTTAAAAATAAAAATGAATAGCCAGTACCCAAAAGTACTTGTAAAAATTAATTTTTGGATAATTATGAACCTTCAGAAGTGCAAACATGAAACATATCAAGCCTCATTACTTGGCTGAACTTCCATGTGATTGAACTTTTTGGACCTTCTTATGATATTTTCTCTATTAATGACTAAAAAAACTTGACTTTTCAGATTTCAAAGAGTGAAAAAATAACTTTTTTTAAGTAATTTTCATTGTTTTATTAGACGTGTACGCATTGAATTGTACGAAAATTTTGTTATCAAACGCCACTATAATACAAATTACACGATCCTTTACATGAAACTAAATGGTTTTTTACAAAATAATTTTCAACAGAACTTTCCAGTTTTTCAATTATTTGACTTATGCTAGGGGTGTAAAAGACGGAATTAAGTACTATAAATATGAAATTTAAATTGTTGACAAGAAGTTTCACTATTACCATGAGCAAGATCGATGCGTCCTGTTTTGGCTGTCAAGTATGCTTACATCGCTTAAATCTTTGAAGAAATGACCGTCAAACTAGTAATTGCTGCGCAGAACTACCGATCTTTGTTGAAATGTACTAGACAAATTTGCATTCGGCTCAATATGAATATTTTCCTTTTTTTAATATCTACTTATATTTTTCCTAATTAAGAGCTCAAATAATTATTTCCTTATATGGTGATAGCCTATTCATGTTATGGATATCACACACTTTTTAAATATTCGCGAATAATAGATAATCGATTAAGCTAAATTATCTAAACAAGTCTAATAATACAAGTTTCAAATTTGTAATTTTAAATTTTTTATAATATTTATTTCTATCAATTTATTATATAATAATTATAAATATGTGTGCAATCGCCTGGTTTGCTTTTTCGAAATAATCGAGATCAAATGATGCTGACTCATTTTAATTTACCATAACCGAATGCAATGAATACAATGAATACAATGGGGTGAGAGGATATTGGACAAGCTTTATTCATAAACTTGCAAGAGAAAAAAGGCTGACTACATGATTAAGCTTACTATACTATTAACAATCATCTTTCTTATCGCCCGTCTTAAATCTTACTAACTTCCCTCCCAAATTAAATATTATGATATATTTCATCTCGTCTAAATTACATCCATTTTCTCTTATATTCCTATTAATAAGCTCGATGTAAATGGTTGTGTACAATATTTTGCTCGAGCCTGTATCAAAATACTAATTGATGAAGTTCTAACTACACGCCTTTTTTTACATTTCTAAGCGTGGTACAAAGTTGTGAGTAGTCACAAATCGATTAATTGTCATTGAAACACAATATCCAGGACTTCAAATGCTCAGATCTCAGTTAAAATATTAATTAACATTGATAAGGATTTATTTTTAAACATAATTAAATATACATATATCGAGAATAATTACATCTTTTCATTTTTTATCATTTGTTAATTTCTCTTCAGAATTTGTAGATGAAGGTGGAGGTGGCATAGGTACATCACCAAAATCATCCTGTTTCACAGCCATAATTGAGTAAGAAACTTTTATGATAATGATCAATATCTTTGTTAAGGAAAATATAATTTATATATATATTTTTTATTTATTTATTTCTTCATAATTTTCCAATTAAATTCATTAAAAGGATACATACAGCACCACAAAATCCAAGTAATAACAATCCAGTTACAGCATTTCTTACAGCAAAAGGTTTTCTTGCTCTTTGCATTGCAGGAGTAAAATATAATTTTGAAGTTTGATACTTCGATAGTTGGTTGAACATCTTTATAAAGTTTTAGTCTCCTATCAAAGATTATGTATCTAAGGATTTAAAGAGATTTGTAAAAAAAAAACTTTTTGAAAGATTGAAAGATTGAGCAAAAAGAATCAAAATAAAAAATTTTTTTTTTAGCGATAATCGTTATAATCTAGTTTAATTGATTACCACGGGGTCATTAGTAATTTAAACTAAAAATAGATTAAACCTAATTCATAGATAACTGATAGGGTTTATAGGATAAATTATATAAGGAGACATTATTCCATAATTTAACTTCTACTTGATCATCATGTCTAAACCTGTAAAATTATCTAATGCATCAGATTATGAAGCTTTTCTTAATAAATATGATACTTTCTTAATCGATTGTGATGGTAAAAAATTGATTTTTTTTTTTTTTTGATTTTTTTTTGATTGTCTTATATCGATATTGATTATATTATAGGAGTAATATGGCTTGAAAATACCGTAATTCCAAACCTTAGAGAAGCATTATCCATATTGCGGAAGAAAGGTAAATTTTTAAATCAAACTTTTTCTGATTATCTTATAAAAAAACGAATCATTTCATCCTTTTTTTTTATTTCGTTTAATTAGGGAAAAATTTATTATTTGTATCAAATAATAGTGCAAAATCTCGAAAAGGATATAAGAAAAAATTTGAAAAATTAAATATTGAAATTTATGATGGAGAAATTTTTGGATCAGCTTATGCCTCAGCATATTATCTTAAAAACATTGTAAAATTTCCAAGTGATAAGAAAGTATATGTTGTAGGTGATGTTGGAATTACTGAAGAATTGGAATCCGAAGGAATCCGTTATGCTGGTGCTACCGTAAGTTATTACAAATCAAAAATACGCACATGTATCTTTTCTAAGTTTCGAATCTTTTTTTTTTTTATAGGAAGATGCTAAATTCGATACTACTGATTGGACTTTTACCAACATCAAGCAAGATCCTGAAGTAAGTATTAATAATTTTTAGAACCACTAACCGCACATATTTAACTTTTTTTTTTTTGTTCACGTAGGTTGGAGCAGTTCTCTGTGGTTTTGATATAAATGTTAATTATTTAAAATATGCTAAAGCATACACTTATCTTCATTCAAATCCTGAATGTCTTTTCTTATTAACTAATGATGATTCAACATTTCCAACAAATGGATCAGTTTTCCCGGGTGGAGGAGCTATTGCAGCACCTTTAATTACAGCATTAGGTAGAAATCCTGATGCTGTATTAGGTAAACCTAATAAACCCATGTTAGATTGTATTGTACAAAAATTAAGTTTAAATCCCGAACGTACTTGCATGATTGGTGATCGTCTTAATACTGATATTTTATTCGGTATCAATGGTAATCTTGGTACTTTATTAGTTTTAACTGGTAAGTTAATTAGCTATAATATCTTTTTTTCTAAAGGAGGAAAACATTTTTTAACATCCAGCCATTGTTTTTCAGGAGTTACCGAAGAAAAAGATATCCTTGCTGAGAATGCTCGCATAATTCCAGATTATTATATTTCAAGTCTTGGGGATATTACCATACTTAATACGTAAATATTATAGAAATATAATGCATTTATTTATTCAATAAAATATTTTCTCTTAAATATAATTTACATTGTTCTTATTGGGTATATGCTTTACAACTATTCCACCAAGTGTTAATTCCGTCAACAAAGCCTAATTGAAGTTGATTCCATCCAGGTATTATCTGAACCTTTTTATTTGAATAAATTCCTGCGCTTTCCATTGTTTCTTCATATTCACTTGTAGAACTTTATATGTACTTCACCTTATATAATTGAATGAAAAAGTAAAAATCAATTAAATAGAAAATAAAAATAAAAATAAAAAATCTTTGTTATTAGAAATAATACTAAATCGTTTTCCTTTGTATTCCGTAATTTCAGCAACAGTATCTAACATATCACTCATTGATTCTGATTGATTATTTATAATATTAAATTTTTGACCACCAGCTCTTTTTACAGCACTCACATAAGAATCAGCCAAATCATCAACACCATTTAACACCTTTGATCTAATACTGCATAATTCTCTTTTAATTGCACCTTCAAACCATAGTGCGTTAGACTATCACTTTTACTATATACGCCTCCAGGACTGATTATTATACCATTAATTCGTCCCTCGTATACCTATAAAATTAAATTAAAATTTTTCTTTTTAAAGAATATATATACGGTAAAAAACATCAGAAAACTGCAGGCCGAAAAATGGTTTACAAAATTACCGACTGTTTCATGTCCTAAACAAGCTAATGCTTGAGAGTTGAGACACGGAAAACCCTACTAACCCTGTAGCTCCAATACTAAAACTTTAACCATTTTGAAAAAAATTTTCATCCCAAGCCATTTATACATTACTTGACAAATTAAAAATAACGAATTTTTTTACAAATCTAAAATTAATTTTTATTAATCAAAATAAATATCAAAAAATCTATAACTTAAATAATAATCTAACACGTAAAGCTTTGCGCTAACGTGTTACGGCTAAACTTCGGGATGCAAAAGAATGGTAGAAGTTATATATCGTTTTTAGCGAAGTATCTCACCGAACGTTTAGCATATTTTAGATAATTAGTATTATATCGAAAGTTCGAAACAAAAAGAAATGCCCCAATCTACGTGAGGGAACTAAAAAACAATGTGAATATAGTTATAAATTAACGCCCCAATGAGTTAACATGAATTCGAGATTTCAGGCAAACAACCAAGTTTTGAGAAAGTCGATTGCTATTTTTAACAAAACCTGGGCGCCTTTTCTTATTAATCGCGATACTTTTAATGACATCATTGTGCAAAAATTAGAGCTAATATTTTATTTGGTGATGATAATCTTAGTACTTTATAACTATTATTAATTATTAAAAAGAAAAAAGATATCTTTACTGAGGAATGCTCAAATTATTATGTTTCAAGTGTTGTCAATATTACCGTACATAAATAAACTAAGAAAATATAATGCATTTATTTTATTCAACAAAATACATTCTCCTAAATATAATTTACATTATTGAGTATATGCTTTATAACTATTCCACCAAATGTTAATTCCATCAACAAAACCTAATCGACGTTGATTCCATCCAAGTATAGTTTGAGCTTTTTTATTCGAAAAAATTCCTGTACTTGCCATTGCTTCTTCATATTCGTTTGTAGGACTTTTATACTTAATTTCACCTAAAAATAAAGATCGAAAAAATGAAAAATTAAAATAGAATAAATTTATTTAATAAAAATAAAATTTCAAAGTATTTTTACCTTTGTATTCTGTAATTCTAGCAACACCTTCTAAAATATCACCTACTGATTCTGATTGATTATTTATAATATTAAAAATTTGACCACTGATTAATTCAGCTCTTTCTACGGCTCTTACATAAGAATCAGCTAAATCATCAACATGTACTAAACACCATCTAACATCTTTTGTTCCAATACCGAATAATTCTCCTTTAATTGCACCTTCAAACCATAATGCTGTTAAACTACCACTTTTACCATAGACACCTCCAGGTCTAATTACTATACCATTAATAAATTTTGATTCAACTATGGCTTTTTCCGTCGATGGTCTCCAAGTTATCAATTTCTTATCTGTTTTCAATGGTGTTGATTCATATTTTACATTATATGAATGTCCCTCATATACCTATTGAATCAAATTAAATTTTTTAAAAAATTTTTTGTTTATATAATTACAAATATACAGTTTACTATATATATAAAATATACCCAAATTCCTGAAGTATAAATAAATGTTAATTTTGGTTCATTATTTTCAAATCTTTTTTTACCAATTTCCAATATAGTATCTAAGATAATTTTTGTATGTTTTTCTGGTTCGTTGGATGGTGATGTCGCATCAATTATCACATCAACTTGTTCTGCTGTAGAAATCCATGTTGAGACATCATCTGTATCTCCAAGTACAGGAAAAACTACAAAAAAAAAAAATTAATTTTTTTTTATTGCTTTCTATAAAATTCTTTTTATTCTTATTACATCCACCATAACCTTGCAAAAAGATAGGTTCTATTTCTTTATTCTATAAACTTACTTTCATTTTTAGTTAGTTCTTTTGTTTTTTCGACTTTACGATATAACCCAAATGTTTCATGTCCTGAACGAGCTATTGCTTGAGCTACAGAAAATCCTATAAACCCTGTAGCTCCAAGTACTAAAACTTTAACCATTGTTTTAGACGAAAGTTTTTTTTTAAAAAAATTTTCATTTCCCCAAGCCATTTATATTTTCATCACAAAAAAAATTGGCAAATCAAAAAAATAACAAATTTCTTACAAATCAAAAATAATTTAAATTTCTAGAATCAAAATAAATAAATTTCTTACATAAATCAAAGCTGTGTTAACATTTTAGGCTAGAATGACAGAACCGCAGAGATTTATACATCATTTTTTACGAAGTACTAAGTTAAAAATGGCATCTACCCAAAATCATAATTAACTCATTGGGCGTGAACTATATTCACACCTTCCCTAATGCTTTTGTTTACAGTTCTTTTTGACCCACTAACTGCATATGGGTTAACTCTTATTTTCTTTGATTAAAATTTTTAACATTCGAGCTAATAAGAAAAAAGGCATCCTTGCTGAGATTTCAAGTTTTGGGTAATATTAACGTACTTTACATGACATTATACAATGTAATGCATTTATTTATTCAATATTGTTCTCATTGAGTATATGCTTTATAACTATTCCACCAAGTGTTAATTCCGTCAACAAAACCTAATTGACGTTGATTCCATCCAAGTATAGTTTGAGCTTTTTTATTTGAAAAAATTCCTGTACTTGCCATTGCTTCTTCAAATTCATTTGTAGGACTTTTGTATTTAACTTCTCCTATAAAACAATTAAAAGAAAGTATGGATAAAAAAACCAATTAACAAAATATAAAAAAATTAAAAATAATTAACAAAAATTTATAGTTTTTAAAATGAAATTTAAAATATTTCTACCTTTGTATTGTGTTATTCTAGCAATAGCATCTAACATATCACACATCGATTCTGATTGATTATTTACAATAATAAATTTTTGGCCCTTAATTAATTCAGCTCTTTCTACAGCTCTTACATAAGAATCGGCCAAATCATCAACATGTACTAAACTCCATCTAACATCTTTTGATCCAATACCGCATAATTCTCCTCTAATTGCATCTTCAAACCATAATGCTGTTAAACTACCACTTTTACCATAGACGCCTCCAGGTCTAATTATTATACCATTAATAAATTTTGATTCAACTATGGCTTGTTCCATCGATGGTCTCCAGATTTCTAATTTTACATCTGTATTCAATGATGTTGACTCATATTTTATATTATATGGATGTCCCCCATATATCTATTAAATTAAAATAATTTTTTTTTTAAAAAAAAAAAATATAAAATTTATAATTAACATACATACAATATATACATAAAAATATACCCATAATCCTGAAGTATAAATAAATGTTAATGTTGGTTCATTATTTTCCAATCTTTTTTTACCAATTTCTATTACTGCATCTAATATAATTTTTGTATGTTTCGTTGGATCGTTGGATGGTGATGTCGCATCAATTATCACGTCAACTTGTTTTGCTGTTGGAATCCATGTTGAGACATCATCTGTATCTCCAAGTACGGGGAAAACTACAAAAAAAAAATTACTTTTAAAATTCTTTTTTCTTGTACGTTCATTCAGGCAAGTTCATAATTATTTACAAAAACTAGTTACATTTTCATAAACTTACTTTCATTTTTAGCTAGTTTTTTTGTTTTTTCGACTTTACGATATAACCCAAATGTTTCATGTCCTGAACGAGCTAATGCTTGAGCCACGGCAAAGCCTATAATCCCTGTAGCTCCAAATACTAGAACTTTAACCATTATTTTGAAATATTTTTTTAAAAAAATCAAATTGATTATCATTCATAATTGGTGTTACTAGAATTGGAAAAGGAAAAAATTATAAATTGGAAATATAAACTAAATTTTGAAATTATTGAAGAGATTATTAAGTCATGAGTCAATTAAAAAAAAGAAAAAATATGTCTGTTTTAGAAGAAATTGTTAAAAGGTTTGAAGAAGGAAATGAAGAAGAAAAGAAACCTATAGAAGAATATATTAAGTCAGCAATGTCGTATAAAAATAGAATGGAAGAATTAGAAGAAGAAAATCAGAGTGATAAAAGAAAGATATGGTCAGCACAGAAAAGAATACAAAATAGAAATAAAGATATTGAAGGATTATCAAAAGAAATTAATGATTTTTTGGAGCAAACGAAAAAAGAACTCGTAAAAGACGAATTTGGACAGATATTGGAACTTTTCAGACAAAAGAAAAACGAAGAAGAAAAGTAATAGAAGTAAAAAGAAAAGGATGGCTATGACCAAAAATATATAAAAATGACAAGTGAAATGAAATATAACTTACGAAGTCGGAAAAAACAATGGATTATTTGAAGAATGTGTTTAATAATTTCAATGTACAGATTGTCAGATTGTAAACGATTACTTAGAAAAAAAAAAAGAATGTTTAGAGTAGTATTGTGAAAGCATTGTAATTAAATGTTTAAACTTGTATAAAGTTTAGTAGCGTGTTAGGTTACTTAGTAGAGAATAAAACAAAAGTGATAAGAAGAAATATAATTTTGAATATGAGCTCATATCAGAAGGGGATATAATTGAATAAAGATAAATATGGAATATGGAATGGATGAATCATTATTTTCTAAGGAAATCAATAATAAAGATGATTAATAAAATATTTTGTATAGGTGCAAAGAAAAAGGACGATGGAAGTGGTGTACTGCTGTACTCCCTATAGTATGTGATTAAATAGGGAAAAATAAATTCAAAAATTACCGTTTAAGTTAAAATATTGAATCACGTCAAAAATCGGGAACGCAAAAAGTTTCATAGAATTTTATGAAATTTGTAAATTGGTCGATATATATATATATTTGTTTTGGTTAGATTCTGTTTAATTAAATCGAAGTAATTGCAGTAATTTTCTAGAAAAGTCGCATTTCAATTATTTACATTATATAGAACCTTTCTTAATATACTAGAGCTACTGCCTTTTCCTGTTCAGATGATCGGGAATAAATGAGAGAACATGTCGTTGATTTCGGTTGAAAAGTGAGTATCTTTTTTTATTATATTTCGAGAATTCAAATCATTCCAAAGGGGAGAGCCAAATTTCGGACCATTTTGGTCAAGACAAACTACAATTTTTATTTTCAGAATATTACGAGCACGACTTGAGAAGAAATAGTTGGTTTGTGTATTTTTTGAATAGAAAAAGACTAATCACTATGGAATGATTATAATGGTTACAGTTAACACAAAGTAAAGATCTAAGACTTTGGTTGGCATCCACACCGAATTTTGTTGCATAGACCTTGGTGATGTTGATTTTTAAAGACTCGTAAAATCGCCATGATCACAATAAAAACATTCATCTGGCACATTTTCTTTTGGTGGGAAACATAAACAGCCACACAAATCTTTTTAAAATTTGTTATAAATTGAAGATGTCATAAGAAAAGTGAAAGTTTTTACTGATCTGAAAGAAAAGATCGAACATATTGCTGACCAACTCGGAAGAATTCAATTCATCTTTACAAGATAATTATACTTGATTATGAAGTTTGTATCCATAATCTGGAATCAAAACATACACATTTTTCGGATCATCCTTCCAAAAAAAAAATTCGGAGATTAGATCATAATCATCAATGAACTTTTGACGCGTTTATTTCTCTTTCCTAGATTGAGTGATAAGTTTTCTTGGGATTTCCTGTTTATGGATAATAAATAACTTTTTGGGTAATTTTCTATAGAAAAAATCTCATTTTCACGTGTGTCTCTATGAAAGTATTTATCTGACTGAGAAAGGATTTTATATTCTTCAATCGAAAGAGCAATTCTAATTTTACTTCGTAATTGAAATAATGTAAACCACATTTTTCTCTCTTGGCTTGTAGCTTAATAAAAGTACAAAATACTAGAATGTGCATTTTATTTATTTACTAAATAAAAATAATATTTTCGTATTTGTGCAAACAAAAATTTAACTTTATAAACCATCTCAAATATTGATTCTAATACAATACATCTTCCAATAGCAAAGATTTTTTTGTATATAAAAAACTCTTGAGATATTAGCCAATATACAAATAGGAAACGTAAATCTTTCATGTCGTTTTTTTTAAAATTTGACAAATTAGGCTGTACTCGTCATTAAATTCCTCCTCAATATATCTATTGGTTGTCATTTTCCTAATAATATTCTTCGCAGCAGATCTTTAATACTGACCTTTGATCTATGGTATTGCTACATACCTGAACTTGAAAGCATAACTGCCAACATGATGAAAATATCCTAATTGAAATACTGAATCACAAAAAGTGATATTAACATTACATGATTCATATATTATTCATCACTTCTAATTAGTTTCGGACGATCCAATAATATTTATCGAACGTCATGATACAGGCTTCGTCATTTACTATGAGTTATATAATTAGAGTATATCTAATATTGTAATAATTTTCATCTCTTTCAAAATAACCATTACAAGAACTTTAACAACTGAAAAAAATAGTATATACAAGTATAGAAGTAGGATCCAAATATGAAGTGTCGTACCTGATTGGAATTATGTATATACTGTATGGTTTCGGCGAACTCATCTAATGCTAATAAAGCTAAAAACTAGAGTTATGCGATAGGCGGATATTAATTATGCTGGTGTATATGTATAAAATACACAAGACTTTTTATGATTCCCTTTGAACCATATTTATAAGTATCCTATTTTTATATATGTACCGTAGCTATTTTTAAATAAACATCGTTTTAGATTATTTGAAACAAATTAAAAGATGAATGATTAGAATTTTTATATAGTATATACAGGTTCATCATATTTTCGCGTATATTTTTCATGATATTAAAAAAAATTGTCGATTTGAGTAGAAAAAGTCAATGATGATTCATAAAAATCATGACATTATTGTTTTGAATAATAGTACATTTAGTATTTTAATTTAATGCGAACAAAACATGTTTAGATTAGGAACATAAATCAATATTTTATAAATATGTAATACATTAATTTAAGATGCCTTCCTATTAGGTCTAAGAGTGATTGTAAAGTTTCAAAACACTGATTATCTAAAAATTATATTAAAAATCATTATATTTGTATATTTTTTATTTTATTGTGAAACATCATAATTTTATTTATTATCATAAAAATCTTTCATGTGAAAACTTAAATTTAAAAAATTAAAAAAAAACCCCCAAATAAAAGAACAAAAAGGTGATACATGTTATCAATGAACTGGCCCGAAAAAATCGTACTTTCTATTTTTGTATAAAAGTCACTTTTTTTTTAGTTTTCAAAAAATTTTTTTCGTTAAATTTCGCTTTCAAAAAAAAAAAATAAAAATTTTTTTAGCTAAAAAAAAATTCAATAATAACTAATGGAAACCGAGTTTAACAAATTAAATATCTCAGATACTAAAAATTGTTCGTATTGCAATAAACCTTTTAATGAAGAATTATGGTGTAAAGAATGTGACCCATTAAGAATAATGGAAGGATGGACCAGTGGAAATCCTGATATTGATCAGTTTATAAAAGATACAATGTATAAACCACTTGTAGAATATGGAAGATGTGTTCAATTTCTTGAATGGGTACCATTTGATAGATTTACAGATATAAAGGAAATTGGTGAAGATGGATTTGCCAAAGTGTATTCCGCAACGTGGATTGATGGTAAATCAGAGTATCATGAAAAAGATGGAATTTTGAGAAAAATAAAGACTGATCCCATAACTGTTGCTTTGAAAAAGTTAAATGGATCACAAAATATATCAGCCAAATATTTAAATGAAGTAAGTTTTTATACTATTTCATTTTTAATTTAATTTATCTCATTTTTATTAAAATATTTTTATTGGTTATTATAGATTAAAATACATTGGGATTTATTTAAGATCTTGGTTTACGTTTTCATGGAATGACCAAAGACCCCAAAACTGGAGAATTTATAATGGTTATACGATTTGCCGAAAATGGAGCTTTAAGGAGTATTCAGTTCAAGAATATTTTATGGAAAGAGAAAGTTAAAGTATTGTACCATTCATTAGTTAGTTTACGAGGCTTACATAGTTTAGGATATTTCCATAAAGATTTTCATAGTGGAAATATTTTACAATCTTATGATTCATATTATATTTCAGACTTTGGATTATCTGGACCAGCAAATGAACAAAACTCAGACGGTAAAACATATGGAGTATTGCCATATGTTGCTCCAGAAGTCTTAAACGGAAAACCATATACATCATCATCTGATATTTATAGTTTTGGCGTACTTATGGCTGAATTATCATCTGGACATCCACCTTTTCACAATAAAAGACATGATATAAGTTTAACATTAGCCATATGTAAAGGACTTAGACCAGAATTCGGAAAAGGAACTCCTGAATTTTATAAGAAATTAGCTTATAAATGTATGAATGCTAATTCAGATGAAAGACCAACAGCTGATGAATTACATGATATATTTCATTATTGGGATACTATTTTTAGGAATGCTTTTTTTAGTGATGTTAAAGTTGAAGATGAAAAATTTGATTATAAAAAAGACGAAATTAAAGAAGCGTTTAAAGAAGCTGATAATGAAATACAAAACATCACAACTTCACATGAAAAGAATTCTGATGCTATATACTGTATACTAGTAGGCTATTTACATTTAGTAATTTATTACCAAAACCTGTTAATTCATCCATTATTACTTCATATATTAGTAATGAAGGTATTTTCTATTTTAAAATTTTTATTTTCTTTTTTTTAAAAAAAAGAATTTGGATATTAATTTTAGTTACTTTAATAATTTTTGATTCTAAATTAATCGATATGGTAATTCCTGACTCAACACAATTAAGAGGTACTACAATATAAACATTATTTACTATTTTAATTTTTAATTTAAAGATAACTAACAATATATATTTTTATGTTGAATATAATAGATACTGACGATGAAAATAATAATGATGATTTAAATTGAATTTTCCATAATTAATTATATATTTATATTGTATGTGTATGATAAAATCGATTGAACTAAGCAATACTACTAAAAGATTTTTTCGTGCGAAATGGTAATGTCTAATATTAATTCAAAATCAATATAACATAATATAATTTTGAGATAGTATCAAAACTGCATAGTGGCAAAACATTTAGTCATTTATGTTTGTATTCCTAGTTTTTTGATTAAATCACAGGAAAACCAAAAACTTGCATAAAATTTTATTTAATTTATGATCATATAGTTAACGCTTCTCACATTATTAGACCTTTAAAATATATAAACTTGCAAAAATTTTTTGATAACTCATGATTTTTCATAAGTTTAACCGTAAGCGCAGTGAATGTCCAGAGTTTTCAATGAAAATATTCAGGTATATATGAATATATTCGGATAATATTATATATTCAGATAATATTTGTCTTTTGGATCAAATTCAAACATACTGTCCAGATTATTTTCTAATGATTTAAACATCCAGAATTTATATGATTTTTTTCAATACGGAAAATGTCTGAAATCTGAACAAAATGATAGTCATACTAAATATCTAATTCCTACAATTGGGCTTAGTAAAGGTACTTTATGGAATTCACATCGCAAATTGAGAAATTAATTTGCACCCTTACTAAATATCTCTCCTTCAATTTGAGTCATTATCTGAAAAATAAGCTTTTTTTATAAATACATAAAGTACCTTTGATAATTTTGGTTTGGTCCACGACACTTTTTCACAATTTGTTATAAGGTAAACATTTTGCATCCAAGAATTTATAAATAAAATAAAAAAGTAAATAATAACACAAACTTATCCCAAAGGAAACTTGTTTAAAGGAAAAGTACTGAGGTATCTAAAAAAGTTGTAAATAAACTTAATAATATCTTTATAATTTCATTTGCATTTATTAATTACTATATATTAAATGAAAATTAAGAATATCTGATTTTGAACTCTTTTAAGTTGAAGCGAAAAATACATGTGAATTGTAGTTTGGGATATCAGTTCAATTTGGCGCCATTGAAGAAATTTTAATGTTCGATTAATTTTGTGATTGATATCTTAGTAATAGTTGACTATAATAGTTTAAAGATACAAAATTTTTGTTTATACTAAAAATCGGGTAATAATTACTTTTTTAAAGTATCGGTTAATCTTGACTTTACATTTTAAATAAAAATAGACTCTGATATAATTATTTATTATAGATAACTTTAATCTCTTTAATCTAAATTAATGAAAATTATCAACAAAGATATTAACTATTTCGATTTATTAGTATTGGTCTAATTATTTATTGAGACTTTATTTATAGGTATTATAGCAAGTACATATATTTACATTTCAGCGTTTTAATTAATTTAATACAATAGAATTTTTTTGATTTAAATTAAAAATACTTTTTTGCCTGGTATGCAATATGTTACTAAAAACCTCCGCTATTTCCTATTATTAATTCAAAATAAACGATAACGATAATAATTAAAATCAAATATTAAAAGAAAATTTACAACTTACTTTCATTCTTAATTGTCTTTTGATTTTCTCAGGTATATGTTTCATGTTCTTAATATGTTAATGTTTTGGTCTTTCTCATAAACTCTGTAATTTCAAGACTACTATCTAGTTTTACAGTGAAATGCGAATTAAATTACTATCGTAATACGTATTTAAAATCATTAAGATGCATACATACAAAATTTAGTTTTTGTGGCTGGAATTTCTCACAAATTTGTAATGTTCTGTGATATCGAAGGACTTAATTCTGCATTGAGAAAATATAAACCGAAAAGATTTTTTTGACGCAAGTAATTAAAAAAAAACGTAAAATAAGAGAATACTTATCCAACACGAGAATGGTAATCCTTGAAATTAGGAATATAAATTTATTCCTCTTTTGATCGCCTATAAAATAATCTTTACTGTGATAGGTAGGATTAGTGAAGTCTACATTTATGAGAAAGGATATTACCTTTCCTTAGAATATACGTAAAAGACATTTTATGAATCCAACTTAAATAACTCTATGTACGTAAAAGAATCTCCCACTTTTCAGAATCTGATTGCCATTTGTCATTCCTCAATATGTCTTATCGGCAGTAGAAATACCATGTGCATGTTTTTTTTGTGCATGTGGTTGGTATTAGTATTTATAGAATATCTAACTGGATATAATATCCAATTGGATGTCCAATTATTAAATTGCCACTCTTGGTGCCAGTTGGTTGGTGCCAGCTCTTGATGCGTATTAACCCTTAATACCTCGGACTATCATCGATATACATAGCCTATAGGCTTGTCCCAGTTGAGAATTGTCTCTCAGCCGCACATTGATCCACTTATTTTTCAATGTAAGCATAATTATATGAATTTTTCAAAAGATGTAGTGGGAGAAGCTATTGAAACGTAAATATACTACTAAAAATATGGATGACAGATTTGATGAAGATTGTTTCTACCTTCGACTTTTGCTAATAAAATTCTAATAAGCTACATTTTACTAAAATTTGATCACTAATTTGTGGGATATCTGTAAATTACATTTTATATTATAGATGTCTCAGACATTAAAAGTACTTGTCCAAGGATATAGACTGTCCCAGGCTGTCCCATCCAACCGTCCAAATTACAACATTGCTTGACAGGTATAAAATTACAATTTTGTCTAGAGTGTTAGTATATTGACTAAATTAAATTTAAATTTTCATCCCAGGACAGAAAATTGGACATTGGAATGTCAAAATCATTAGAAACTTCGGAAACTTCAGGTACGTTGAAAGAGTTAGCAACGTCGGAAACTTCAGGAGCGTTGAAAAAGTTGGCAACGTTGAAAACGTCAAAAACGTTGAAAGGATCGCCAATTTCAGGAACGTACGGAGTGTCAATGCCTACGTACATTCTTTTAGCTTTGGTGAGATTTTGTTTAATTACACCAAATGTTATTTCCTAAAAATCGCATTTTAATAAAAGATTCGTTTGACTCAAATTGAAAAAAAAAATTTTATTTTTACTTACATTATATGGTACTTTTTTTAAAGTACACGAACTGCTATTAAATAAATACCATCTTTTCCCGTTCAAATCGGGAAATAAATTAGAGATTATTTCATTAATTTCAATTGAAGATGAATGTGTAGGAATTTCGATATTCTCTTTTATCATATTTCGTGATTTCAAATCGCCCCAAATAGGAGAGCCAATTTTTGGAATAACATTTGTTACATTTTGATCGAGGCATATTACCATTTTTATTTTTAATACATGACGATTCGAATGGATCTTATAGGGTGCGTAAGACACAGAAGCGTAGTTACGCCTGGTAGTATTTGTGAATCTAGTAGGGGAAATCTGACTTGGTGAAGGTGCTTTATGGCATCCACATTCGCATTTGCATGGATAGTACAATGCCATTTTGTAAAATTGATGGCTAAAGGTCTGAAAAGAATCTCGGATATTTATAATAAAATTCATCTACGATCTTCAAGATATTTTTTTGTAATACATCATTGTTGTCCATATTAAGACATCATATAACAATGGTAAATGATGGATCATCCGGGAGCCGAAAAAAACTTTTTCTCGCGGGATGATCCTAAAAATAAATCTTTACAAAGAAACAATTTTGCATAACTATTGTCTTTCAAACAAATACTCCTGCATTCTTGTTCAAACTCCCTGATGTTGCTTGAATAAACAAATATTCGTATTTGTTGAGCTAAAATTAGAAAATTATTTTGCGTCATTACTAAATATATTTCCTTCAATTGAATCGTTGCTTTTTTTATAAATGCTTAATTTTGTTTTAGTTCACGTGATTCTTGTTCAGCAATGAATTAATATATTTAACAAAAAAATTTTTTTGCACATAATCTTTAAAAGCTTAAAAGAATAAAAAGAATCCCACTAAAAAGGACCAAAATTCACAAATAAAGTAGTGCCTTATATATTGTAATTGTAAATAAAAGAATAAAAAATAAAACAAAGAAATAAAACAAATTTACTAAAGAATAAGAATTTAAGAAATTTGTTTAAAAGAAAAAAAGAACTGAAAAAAAATTGTAACCGAGAAGTAACAAAATGAATAGAATAATAATAATATTTTTTCATAATTTTATAGTTATCTTTTACATTAAATGAACTTTGAAAGTTAATATCCGAGTCATCATCATTAAATTCTGGCTCATCTTCGGTTCATTAGTTAAATACTTTACATCTCTTTTACAAACTCGTCGTGAAGTGTTGAATCGCTTCTTAGTTTCAAAGAATCTGAAGATAAATCACGAAAGAATAGTATCAAGTCTAGTAAAATTGAAAAGAAACTTTCTTTCATCTCAGTTACCAGAGAATGCCACATCTGAAGCATCATATATGTTGTTTGTTAAGGTTTTATTTTTTAACATTTCGTTTCTAATTTTCTCGTTCTTTCTTTTAGGTCTCTATGTTCTTTGGTTACTGTTATGAACTTTACAGTTGAAAAAAAATTTGGCAATTACTGAATGTATGCGTGAATTGTAGTTCCGAATATCCGTTCAATTCAGTAACAAAATTGTTGACCTGTAATACAGTAATTTCACTATTACGTACAGTAACTTAACGTTTAAAGTAATTGGTTGCCGACTTTGCACAACAAAAATGATGATCATAATATCTGGAAAGAACAAATTTTCAATAGATTTCCAAAAATGATTAGTAAAAATAAGATCAGTTCCAAAGATAAATTCAGTAAGATATTAATTATCATTCGACTGTTTCATTTGTTTGTATTGGGTTTATTTATTTATTTATTGATAAATTTAAAATTGATATTTATTTAGGATAAGTATTTACAGTATTAGGGAAACGGAAATCCGTCGCAACTGAAGGCCGCAGTATGCATGTTACCCGCAATTACATCAAGTAAGAATATTTCAGGGGTTCAAAGGAAATAGTGGAGATTTTGTGGAAGGACGTTTTGCATGGGATAAACAATTTTACTCCAGAGTCCAGAGATAGTTTTATTTTTTTGAATTAAATCAAATAGTTTAATCTAATTTAATTAATTTATATTTAATTTATATTATTTTTATTTTCTTTTATTAATATAGAAGTCGAAAAATTATTACAAGATTCATTTTATCAGGTATTAATAGAAAAATTGACACCCGCTACTCCATTACCAATGTCAACTTCACAATTTTATTCTGCCTAGTCCTCCGCTTTGCTAGTTCGCGTAAGGTGAAGATTGACGATTTTTACACAAAAATGTTATTTTAACTAATACATTAATAGAATGAATATATTTATGCTAAAAATTTTATTTTGGTCCAGTATTCGTTATATCGATTTTCGCATGTACACATTAATATTTTTCTCTAATAAAATAATAAAATCACATACCGTAATAATTAATTAAAGTAAAATAAAATAACGTAAATAATTAAAAATTCCTTAATCAATATCGAAAAAAAGTTATAACTTTCATTTTTGGTTATCTTTTGTTTTTTAAGGCTTATGTTTTAATTTCTGAACATGTTAATGTTTTAATCCTTCTTATAAACTCGAAGACAAATATAATTAATTTAAAAATCAACATAGTTAATACGTATTGAAACCACTAAATTGCGTATTTATTCTATCAAAAATTTAAAAATTCTAGGTTTTCGTGGTTGGAATATGCTCACAAATTTGTGACATATCAGAGGACTTAGTTCTGTATTGAGGAAATAAAAGAAAATAATGTGATACAAGTAATAAAAAAGACGTAAAAATAAGAGAATATCCAACACGAAAGAAAAGACAGAGGTAATCCACGAATTAGGAATATTAAATTTCTTCCTTTTTTGGTCGTCTATAAATAATCTTTACAATAATAGGGTTAATGAAGTAGATATTACCTTTTCTTAAAATAGACATTAGACATTTTTACGAATCTGGACATGAAAGTTATTCAAGACATCTCCTGGCTAGCACGACCCTACCAGGAGAGATTATTCCCTCTCTTTTTGAGTTATCTATTTAGACCAGTTATTAACAGAACCTAATGCCAAAGCATCTTCTCCTTGCAACTTCACTTATCGTTTCACGATTTTGTGGTTGTTTATTGATATCAATAAATTGCATTAAGCTGATATACTCTAGATTGATTCTATAGATAACATACAGTAGAATTAAGCGAAATCTAGCTAGATGTGAGTTGTAAAAAACTAGTTATATGTGTTATTAGTAGATTAGCTAAACTATGTTTAAAAACTATTTTCACCAGGAAAGTTGAAGCAAAAGCATCGATAACGTTGGAAGTATCGAGAACATCAAGAGCACCGGGAACATCAAAAGAATCGGAAACACTGAGGTCATCAAAAGCATCGGTAATGTTGGAAACACCGAGAACATCGAAAGCATCATCGGTAATGTCAATAACATCAGGAACGTAAAAAGTTTCCAGAATGTCATTAGTATCGGGAGCTAATAAAATTATCTTATCAATATTTAATTTTAAATTTACAATTTATACATACCGATATACATTTTTTTTTTGTTTAGTTAAATTCAGTTTAATTAAATCGCAAGTTATTACCTAAAAATCGCATTTCAATAAAAATTCGTTTATCAAATTGAAGATAAAAGGAATATATATTTTTTTACTTACATTATATGGAACTTTTCTTAATGTACAGTACAAGAACTAAGCACCGTCTTTTCCCGTTCAGATGATTGGAAAATAAATTATGAATAAACTCATAGATTTCGACCGAAGATGAACTAGTGGGAATTTCAATATTCCTTAAATAATCGTAATGGGAAGAGCCAAATTTTTGGAATAATACTAGATACACGGTCAAGACATACTATAACATTTATTTTTAAAATTCCGGCACAACGTTTTTGATTGTTCCCGTAAGTATAGTATGCAGACCTTTATTAATAGTAACAACAGTATCTAATTGACTTGTAAATCTTGTATCGTTTTGAGTAGAAAATCCAGGGTCGAAAAAAAAATACTCCCAGATGATCCTGCAAATGATTATCAGTTCACAAAATGATTCACTAGTAAAGAAACAAAGGAAATTAAATGGTAATTCATCTCCTGAAAAAGTTTCTTTTAAGTCTACTTTTAGTTTTATGACAATGAATAAATGAAATTTTTTTTTTTTTGGTCATATTAGTGAGAATAAAGAAAGATAATGATATAAGATAATGATATTGGGACGGAATTTACGGAATTATCTTGTATGATAGAATATCTGATGAAAGGATGTGGTATAAATATATACAATAAATTATAGATTAGATTCTCATTTTACTTAATCCACTTACCAAAAATATTAATCATACAACAATTAGATGTATTGGATATATCGAATATGGAAATTATATAAGTTTCATATGAATTTCCTAATGAGTAATTTGACCGATCCACCAATGATATTTCTTGTTGTGGTGACACGTTTTTTAGTACTGTACTACCGTCGCCAAATAATAATTAATAATTTTAATACTTAAATTCGATTCATAAATTCATCAAGTATTTTCTTATAATAAAATATATTTCGATCAAATAATTAACAGCAATTAAATTAAATTATTCCTCCATCCTTGGGATTACAATACTCTTTTCTACCGTATTTCTTGAATTCAAATTATCCAAAAAAAGAGAGGTTCCACAACTGAGAAAAATTTTCGGTCAGAGTGATCTAAATTTTATATGGATATTATTGATTTGTCCATTTCTATTTTCTTTTAAGATCATTTTTACATGTTTCTTAAAATTTGATTATTTAAAAAAATCTATTTATTACTCGAATTCTAACATATTTATTTTTTTTGTGACTGAAATATTTTCACAAAATCCTGCATCGAGAAAGTGAAAAAGAAAACTTTTGATGCACAAAACGAAAAGAAATGTTTACTTATCCGGAATGAAAAAATCCATGAAATTAGGCAAAATTGTTATTGAATGTTTTGAAATTAAATTTTCTTCCTTTTTTGGCTGCCATTTCCTTTCATGTAAGGTAAAATTCGATAAAACCTTTTTTTCCCTGTCATTATACTATAATAAGGTTTAATCAAGCGGAACTCAGATAACTTATTAGAATGCCAACTAAACAGTACTTTTACGCAAATAAGCGGATTAAGATATTCTTATTAACGCGTATAAATATTCTTTACGAGCAATTATAACAATTAATTTAAAATGAATTAAATACGCATATGTTAAGTTAAAAAATGAAACAAAAAATGAACTTGATACAACAGCTGATTTTATGAATTTTGATTCCAAAATTGATCGATTTTATTAATAATATTGATAATAGATATTTTTCATACTTATTTGAAAGAATTACCACGCAAAGCAAAATAATATTTTATAATTTCCTTTAAATACGCCCAAGAAATTTTTGTATCGATTTTTGTATTTCATCCCCCCTTTTCTTACGGTTTACTCTTTCTTCTTCTGATAACGTCTTCAATACTCTATTACTAGCATTATAAAAAAGTAGACTAACAATTTTACCAGCATTATCAACTCCCACCTCAATATCCTCCACTTCAGTTTTCTTGATGATCACGTGTGGAGTAAAATTAGAGAACCTAATCTTCAAAATATCAGAATCTTCATAATAAATGGGATTAATAATAAAATGTGGCTTTCCTTTAACACTGAATACATGTAATAACTTTGATACAAAATATAATTCAACGGCTGCTATCTTGTTGTCACAGTCATAAGATAATAAAAGATCTTCAGAGATTTCATCACTATATTCTACAACACCTTGAGATATTCTTAAAAAATAAATTTGCAAATTATCCGTATCATTATAATATTCAAAGTTTATATCGGGCCTTAAATGTAATTATATATTAAAAAAAGGAGATCAAATGGTTAAATTATTTACTATATAACAATTAATAAAACGCACCAAAGTGTAGGATTTTTATAACCGCCGAGTTTCGTCCCTAAAAGGATACGAAAAATCGGCCCTAAATTTTTAAAGTGCTTTAGTATATAAGGTATATATGATTAATTTGATGAAATTTAATTGAAAATTTTGAGATAGTTACTCCAAATACAACCACAACAACAAATATTGACAAAGATCATTATACAAATTCCTAAGACAAGTTCAAATAATTCAAACATAATGTAAGTTTCTGAAAAACAATAATAATAGACCAAAACAAGAGAGAGATCAATTTAACGCAAAACTCTAATCAAGCTTTTTTTTTTAAAAAAAAAAATGACTATTATGATCATGTGACACATGTGATATAATACGCAATTACTGCGTTGAGAAATATTAAATTTATCATTCACCAATAGCTGATCATCGTACAATATAAAGACGGTTGAACTATTATTTTTAAATACAAAATAAAAAAAATCATTCAATTTAATAAATTGTATCGATTTGTTAAAAATAATCATTCAACTTAAAACGGTTTGTTAAAAAAATCACTCAATTTAAATCGCATCGATTTGTTAAATAAATCATTCAATTTAAATTTTATTGATATAAAAAAAATCATTTAATTTAAATTGTATCAATTTGAAAAAAATCATTTAATTTTAATTTGTTAAAAAATCATTCAACTTATTTCGACTTTTTAATAAAAAAAAATCATTGTATCAGTTAAAAAAATCATTTAATTTAAATTGCATCGATTTAAAAAATCATTTAACTTGTACTGATTTATTAATAAAAAATTATTTAAAAAAACATGTTTCCAAACATAATAGTGAAGTTTTTATTTCTTAGTACACATATTCTTAAAATTTCACCAATAACACGTAAAAAAATGTAATTTATTAATTATTGTGAATATTTGATTATAATAACCCAATCTAACCTAACTTTTCTGACACAGATGAATGAACCACTTGATTATGCGCTTTGGTCATCAGTTCTTGAACAAACTTACTTAAGGTTTCAATGGTCCGAAGAGGCAAAAAAGCATACTTACATCGACAGATATTATGTAACACCTTATGATGTTGAAGAGGTCATAGAAATGTATTTTAATAATAGTGAAGAAGTTCAAAGGTGCAGAGCGAATATTATCCAATCATTCAATTATTCGAGTGGTCGTCCGACCTCAACCTACCCCTATCCCGTGGATAATAATAACCTACATAGTGACTTCTCGGGCAAGATATTGGAATAGAGACATTATATAATATATATTATTTTTGTATTTTTATACGTTTTACATATATTAAAGCAGTACAATAATTTTATTTGGCTTCCTGATGTTTAGTACTAATTTAAATCAGTACTGTCATTTGTTTTCAGGTTTAAATTCAATAACTTCACTATTTTGCGTTACGTGATATGTCAATGTTTTGTCACGTAGCCAACTACGAGACCATGATCCTAGAGTCATGGTTGGCTTATTTCATTATGTGAGAAGCCAATAATGTATTCATTCTAGAACAATCCATTTATTTCAGAAATTTAGGGTACATAATTGTTTTGCAACAATGGACTTATGTCCTTTCGTCTCTTTCATTCTTAGTTTTATATTTTTTTGCTAATTCATTAAGCTTATTAATAACAATTTGATCGATCTTTATGGTATAATGACATTAATGTCATTATTTCACAAGGAGGTAATGATAGTTTTTAATACATTTTCAGGTAATCCAGAATCATTTATTGTGGAGTTTAAACATTTTACTTAATTAATAATGAGAGTAATAACCAAGTTCAAGATGAACGTCAATGCGATTCTTTTAGTTTTCTAATTTTTGATTTTAAATAATGTAAATAAGCTTTATTATTCATAGATCTTGATTTAGAATAAATTTAAATCCTTAAGCTGATTTTCCTTTTATTTAAAGTTAATTATTACCTTACATTTATTTGGATATATTTTTTATCTTCATTTATTGATACCTAAATTTTGTAATTTATCTTTTTCATACGGAAGGATTTTCTTGATAAGTAATTATTACTATTATTTCCATATACTGAATTTTTATAGGGATACAGACCTTCAGTATGTATATATTATACATTTTTTTTTATGTTTTTTCCATAAATATAAACATGTCATTTCCGTCTACAGATTTCCTATAGGGCATTACGACTGCATTACGGCAGATTAAAGGTTTCGCCCGGCTTACAGCAGAGAGGGGTCATGTCGATTTTTTGTTCGCCTTCCAATTTCTCATAACCTAGACCTTCACAAGCAGCATTCACAAAAATGCCGTTATCGATATCCCAAGAGAAGAGGCCACCCAGATTTTGCTGCGAGACATATAGACCTTTTTGATAGACGCTGTAGGGAGTATCAAGCGAAATAAAGTCTTTGTTGACCTTGCGGTACAGAAAGCATGCCTGTGCCGTTGGATCAGTGTAGTACTTAAATCTGTTTTTACCATTTGGGGTAGTTGTAATTTCCAGATCAATGTAATTGTAGAGCCAATCCGGAATTTCTACCGCACCAAGTTCGAAACTACCCAAAGCATTCTGGCTCATTTGATCATATTCGCCAGTTGTGATGTTGGCACCTGCTGCAGCCTGGCCGTAAGTTGCACAGCCTACATGAATTTTCTTAGAGGGTATGCCCTGTCCTATCAGATAATCAACCGCTGTTTTAACAGAAAGATTACTGTCTCCATAGGAGAAAAGATTGGTATGATGCCCTAGCTTATTCGCCCAGCCAGTACCAAAGAAGTCGTAGGTCATGACGTAAATATTATCGACTCCTGCGTCAACCACATCTTTGACTTTCATACGCTCTAGTTTTTCTACCACTGCACTGGTGGCTATCGTGATTTCTTTCTTGTTGGTTGGAAATGCGTTATCTAGAGCTGCCCTTAATTCCTGAATCAGAGTCTTATAGTTTACAATGTCCTTATCAAATTGTTGTTCTGTTTCATCCTGTTTTGGCGGATAACAGGGATAACCTGGGTATTCCCAATCAAGGTCAACTGCGTCAAACATTGAAAATCGATTGAAAAATTCCACAATGCTGTCACAAAACTGCTTCCTCTTTCCTTCATCATCGGCCATAGGCGAAAATCCCCTGGACAATGTCCAACCTCTGATACTATAGGCTAACTTTATGTTGGAATTCGCGGCTTTCAGTTTTGTTAAACCTCCCAGCAACCCTCGAGACTTCCCTTGTTCATTCCAGTAGTACAGTTTCCAATTCAAGTCGGTTATTTCTCATCGACTATCGGTAAACCCTACGTTCCGATAGGCTGCTAAATCTCCCCACGAATCCAATATCGTGATGTACCTGTCGTCAAACTGACCTGTATTAAAGCCTCTGTCTGGCTGACTACCTTGATTGGCTGGTTGTGCCATCTTTTTAATAAGATCACTCTTCACACCATCGTCACCCACAATACCTAGAAAAGAAAAGACCACGCGGTCAAGAGCCTTTGCGTTATTTATCAGCTTTTGCAAATCATAACCTCTGCCATAATTCAATGGATCATCCATTTGATTGTCTAGCCGTGCATCGTATTGAGCCCAATCGGTCAGATAGGCTGTAACTGAAGGTTTATTTGAATCGCGCTTGTACAAATTGTAGGGCTGGTACAAAGGGTCTTCTGTCAGACCCAATACGCGCGCTGGCGTCCGGGAAAGTGATGACTGGCCTCCTCCTTCCGGTAGGAATCCTATTTTCTTATAGCTCTCTTCTACTCTTGTAAAGCTTTCATTGGTATTTATAAAATTTTCTGACGACATGATATATCCTTCCGGAGTTCCACTATAGACTATAGTAATTAAACGTATAAAAATTAAATATAAAAATATCAAAAATGATAATTATTATACAATGAACGCTAAATAATTTAATGAGTAAAATACACAACTTACTAGTAATAATGAAAAAATGGAATAATAATAAAAAAGAAAGTGGAAATATCTTACGTATTTATAAAGAAAGATAAATATTATGAATTTTAATCAAGTTAAATAAAGAAATGAAGGGGAGAGAATTAGGTATTGTGGAATTGTTGAAGAGTGCATAATGCATATGCACCGATCCTTATTATTAAAAAAAAAATAAATAAATTGTAATTATTAAAAAATTGTAATTATTAAAAAAAAAATAAATTGTAATTATTAAAAAACTGTAATTATTAAAAAAAAAATTGGTAGAATGATCATCAATATAAAATAATTTTTACGACTCTCATTTTAAAATTTGAAAAAATAACGACTTTTTTTAACTCATCAACTATTTTAAGAACTATCACCTTTTTATGTTAGTTGAAAACAAAAGTTTTGCGAGTACAATAGTGATTATTTTTAATTATTAACTGTATTATTTATTTTTCAAAAGCTTTTTTTACAATTAGAATTCTAAAATTTTAAACAAATTTACAATATAATAAAACTAAAAAAAAATAATTCATTCACTATTTCAAAATCCAAGGCCGAAATTCAGCCCAAGAAGATCGTCCCTAAAAGAAAGAAGGCCCTAAAAGGCTAAGTATAAAAAAAAGTTCCGGAATATTAAAAAAAAACCAAAACCATTGGTCGATTTGGTCGATCGAAAATTCCAATCGAATTGGCCACGGAATAGTTCAGGCGCAGAGGCGCAGATTACGCGTTGCATAACAGATAACTCGTACAGCGACCCCCAAATTTCTCCGCGGCGCAGAAAAAATGATTGGCTGAGAATTGTTGATCTTTTTTCTATTAAAAGCTACTAAAGTTTTTTACATCACATAATTTTACTTTGAGACCAATAGTCCTGAAAATAAAAGTACAAATATATCAATTATTAATGTTGCTAATGTTGCTAATGTTTCTGGTAGTGATAATGATGTTGAGAATATATCACCAGAAGAATTAGAGTCTCAAATTCAAAAGCTCCAACATTTTATGAAACATCTTGAAGAGGAGTATGAAGTATGTAATTATCAACATGTCAAAGTACTTTTGGATGGATCTAAAAAAACGGCCCTGAATTTTTAAAGTGCTTTAGTATATAAGGTATATATGGTTAACGATGAAATTTAATTAAAAATTTTGAGATAGTTACTCCAAATACAACCACAACAACAAATATTGACAAAGATCATTATACAAATTCCTAAGACAAGTTCAAATAATTCAAACATAATTTAAGTTTCTGAAAAACAATAATAAATAATAGGCCAAAACAAGAGAGAGAGATCAAGTTTAACGCAAAACTCTAATCAAGTTTTTTTTTTTAAAAAAAATGATCATACAACTATTATGATCATGTGATATAATACGCAATTACTGCGTTGAGAAATAAATTTATCATTCACCGCGACAAGAAAAACCCGGTTTTGTGGCGCAGTTCCCTTAGTCAGCAAATTTTGAATTCTTTTTAATACCTAAGAAAAAGCAAAATATGTATTATATAGACAAAAAAAATGAAAATATTGAAATGACAGTAAAATGGTATTTCTGTATACTTTTTTAGTAAACCGTTTCTTTGTTTTCACAAAGATGAGAAACAAGAGGTAAATAATATTATATTATATGCGAACAAAAAAGTGGTTGACTCATCAATAGCTGATCATCATACAATATAAACTCAAAGATGACGTTTGAACAATTATTTTTTAAATACAAATCATTCAATTTAAATTGTATCGATTTGTTAAAAAAATCATTCAACTTAAAACGGTTTGTTAAAAAAATCACTCAATTTAAATTGCATCGATTGTTAAAAAAATCATCAATTTAAATTGTATTGATATAAAAAAAATCATTAAATTTAAATTGTATCAATCATTTAACTTTAATATATCGATTTGTTAAAAAATCATTCAACTTAATTTATTTCGACTTTTTAATTAAAAAAAAATCATTGTATCAATTGTTAAAAAAATCATTTAATTTAAATTGCATTGATTTAAAAAATCATTTAACTTGTATTGATTTATTAATAAAAAATTATTTAAAAAAACATAAGTTTCCAAACATATTTTGGTTTTTCCTTTTCAATAGCGAAGTTTTTATTTCTTAGTGCACATATTACATATTATATATTCTTAAAATTTTACCAATAACACGTAAAAAACTGTAATTTATTAATTATTGTGAATATTCGATTATAATAACCCAATCTAACCTAACTTTTCTGACACAGATGAATGAACCACTCGACTATGCGCTTTGGTCATCAGTTCTTGAACAAACTTACTTAAGGTTTCAATGGTCCGAAGAGGCAAAAAAGCATACTTACATCGATGTAACACCTTATGATGTTGAAGAGGTGTATTTTAATAATAGTGAAGAAGTTCAAAGGTGTAGAGCGAATGTCGCCGGGAGAATAATATTGCAAAGATTATTATCCAATCATTCAATTATTCGAGTGGTCGTCCGACCTCAACCCACCCTTATCCCGTGGATAATAATAACCTACATAGTGACTTCTCGGGCAAGATATTGGAATAGAGACATTATATAATATATATTATTTTTGTATTTTTATACGTTTTACATATATTAAAGCAGTACAATAATTTTATTTGGCTTCCTGATGTTTAGTACTAATTTAAATCAGTACTGTCATTTGTTTCCAGGTTTAAATTCAATAATTTCACTATTTTGCGTTACATGATATGTTAATGTTTTGTCACGTAGTATAATCTATTCCAACTACGAGACCATGATCATAGAGTCACGGCTGGCTTATTTCATTATGTGAGAAGCCAATAATAAACGTTTATATGCGAAATTGTATAGAAAAGATATCATGCTTACTTACAAGACAAGTGATATAACGGCGATACCAAAATTATTTTTATTTTTATTCGCAAATCATACGTGATAGGACCTAATGAGACGAAAGGACATAGGGACATTGTTGCAAAACAATTATGTACCCTAAATTTCTGAAATAAACGGATTGTTCTAGAATGAATACAATCATGATATAAACACTCTATTTGGAACGAAAATATAATTAGTCCTCAATAAACTGATTCTTTTATTTTTATACGTTATCTTTGTCAACTATTAAATTATTATAGAACATTAGAACATCCACCCAAAAAGTACTAGTCAAAAATTTAATGATGTCTTTTCTCTGAAAATCCATGTCATGATCGCATTTCTGTTGAAAGTGCTAATTTGGTGCTATACAATAAATTCACTGTGAAAATTCTCTTTGAACGAAATTCTAATAACAAATATCATTAATTCCGATATAATTCAAGGAACCTACAAGAAATAACATTACTATACTTATCCACGCGTTTAGTGCTGATAATACCCGATATTATGTTCCAATTCAAAGAATATCAATTTAGACCAGTCATTTACATGAAAATAATTTCACTCACCTAAATCTAATATATTGGACTTTTTATTCCATCATTTTCTGCATAATATACAATATATCAATTGTTTTTTTACAGCTATCATTTCTAGTTAGATCCCACTCACTTCTCGTTTTACACTATAAAGGCTCATACTAGAATTTTATTTCACTAGTTTTTTATTAATATTAAATAATAAATAAATATAACAGATAATGAATTATTAAATAAACTAGCTTATAATTTAAAGTGTAATATTTGTTAAATTAAATTTAAAAAACTATTTGAAAGCTGAAAGTATCGAAAACACAATAACATCAAGAACGTAAAAAGTTCCAGAATGTCAAACTAATTTTACAATTTGTAAATTTATACATACTGATGTAATTTTAGTAAAAGTACAATAATAAATACTCTATTGATAGAATACAGTAATTACCAGTAATTACAATCTATTATTACAAAATAATAAAGTCGCAACTAAAACCTATAACAAAATCATCACAATGAAAAAGAATCATGACTAGAAATAAAAGTTGTAGGAAAAAAAGAAAAATAAGAAGTTGAAATAACGTAATATTAAAAGAACTGATCAAATTGACATAATCCGGAATAACGGTCGGAACAGGTTGGATTTGAAAATCGGAAAGCCGTGCCAAACAGCCGAGTTCGTGGATTAGGACCCCGAAATATATGTGTAGAGGTCAGGTCCACAAGTGGTCCAAAATACGCATTCTTTCAGGGCCGGAATTATGATAATGTCAGTCATTATCTATAAAAGGCAATAAAATTTTGGCCTGTGTTATCTAAGAAAAGTAAAGATCTACATGAATATTTGGAACTGTTATACGCAAACTCCCTTTTATGTATATTTCGGGGTCCTCGTGGATTTCTGTAATTTTATACAGAATACCTGTTTAATGCGTTAAAGGTTAATTTAAATTACTGCAATTATTTATTGGATGTAGTAAATGGTTAGTCTCTCAAATTGTCATACAGTCATACTCATTAGTGTGGATGATATAAACCAATATTATTGTACAAACTTGTTTGATCAACCCTTTGGGATAACTAACCATAAATTGCATAAATTGTATATTATTTAGCCAGTCAGAAGAATCAAAATCTAATACGTATTATATATAAAAAAGAAATTAATGATAAATTTAAAATGATTATAAACTAATGTCACTTACCATCATTAATAGTAGTGATTGAAGGAAGATTTCTTTCAGTTAAGATAGATATTTCATTTTGAATTTCAGAATGAATCGCGAATGATGAATTTTCAGGGCGAGATGTAGATAATGAATCTTTAGGATTTGCTTCGGAGTGAGTTGCGGACGATAAATTTTCTGAATGAATTGCAGAATTTAATCCAATATCAAAAGTATCTGAAGTATCCGGAGCTATAAAATAAAAAACGTTATTAATAATCTTTAATCCAATTCATAAATTTACACATACCGATATACATTTTTTTCGTTTTAGTTATGTTCTGTCTAATTAAATCGCAAGTTATTTCCTAAAAAATATTTATTTCGATTAAATTAAAATCACTGCTGCTAATATTATTATTATTAATAATATTATTATTATTTACATTATATATAACTTTTCTTAGTTTACCAGAACTACCGTTAAATAAACACCATCCTTTCCCATTCAGATGATGCGAAAATAAATTAAGAATTAAATTATAAGTTTCAGTGGACGAGGAATTATTAGAAATTTTGATATTATTTTTTATCAAATTTCGAGAATTTAAATCATTCCAAAAGGGGGAATCAAATTTAGGAATTCTATTTGGTATTTCTTGGTCAAAACAAATTATGGCATTTATATTTAAAATAGTTGCAGGAGTTCTACCGGCACGACGGTTTGAATTGCATTTATAAGGTGCAGGTTTAGCAGGAATGTGGCTACGCCGCCTTTTATTAATAGTGGTTATAGTATTTATTTGAGAAGAAATTAAGGGCATTGCACTAACATTTGTAGAGGTGATGGGAGAAACTTGACTTAGTAAAGATAAATTATTATCAGAGCTAATGTTATTATCAGAACTAGTTATAAGTGGCCAATCAATATGAAATCCATCATAATGGTTACAATGAATACAGAGTAAAGAATCTAAACTTTGATTTTTAAAACGTTGGCATCCACATTGAATTTGATTGCATGAACCATAAGGATATTCTGTGGTATCAATTGTTGTTGATGTTTCGTGATATCCAATACTATGGTGACAATACAAACATTCATTTGGTACATTCTCCTTTGGTCGATATCGTTGACAAATACATGAATATTTTTTGCATTTATTAAATATAGAAGGCTCCATTTTATCTTTAAATTATTAATGAGAAATTTGTCTCATAAATAGCAAGAATTTGATTCTATTTATATAAAAATGTATACCATCTATTATGGTAAATCACATGTAAATTAATCTGTGGATTAAATGTAATTCATCTGTGGATTAATGAAATTAATCCATAGAATAATTGATCTTGTGATTATTTACTTTGTTTTGAGGATAAAATCTATTTTTTCCAAGATTAATGTGCGACAATAAATTAACTTATAATTAATGTCAATGCCGAAGAATAATACCTATGTTTATCCTGTTTATCCCAGATTAATGTTTTCGCATAATACTCTATAATTCCAATGATTAAATTATTTATATAAAATATTTCTTACTAGTAACTATTTAAATTAATTAATCTATTTCTTTATTTCTTGTATTTCTATTAACCATATAGATTTATTCCTAAGGCAAAAATTGTCATGTGCCAATGTACATGACACGACGGAAGAAAAATTTTTGGTCTAGTCATGTGACATTAACTATATATAAGAGAATTTTTAAAAAATTTTTCTTTTTTCTTAAACCAAATAACGAAATTAACAAGATGTCTTTTGGTTTAACTTATTCACATTATAATAGACTACTGCCAGTTTCTTTACAAAATGTTTCAGCTGAAGCTTATGGTACGTAAATATTATAAAAAAAAAGAGGTAACTCGTTTTTTGTATTAAAAATTTCAATTAAATTGATTTTTTTTTTTAGTTGTTGATATGATAGCCGAAGGTAAATGTTTGATCCATCATTATCTTCATATTGATCATTGCATTATAAATTAATACTTTTCTTTCTATATTTATTTATCCGCAGTAAAAATCACTCAAACATACAAGAATGTTGAAACAGATGCAGTTAAAGCCATTTATAAATTTCCAATTAATGAATCTGCGGCTGTTTGTGCTTTTGAAGCGGAAATTGATGGTAAAAAAGTCCAGGGTGTCGTTAAAGAAGCACAGGAAGCTGTAATAGAATATAACGATATGAATGAAGTAATTAATAAATTGATTTTTTCTATTAAAAAAAAAATACTTTTTGATTCCAATTATTAAATTATTTTAATTATTTTAGAAAGGTCACGGTGCTTACTTATTGGAAGAACGTCATGCTGATATTTTTGAATGTTCTATTGGAAGTATTTTACCGGGACAAATAGTTATTATAAAATTTTCATATGTAGTAGAACTTAAACATGATGAAGAAACGGAAAAAATTCGTTTCGTATTACCTACAGCCATAGCACCAAAATATGGTATTGAACGTAATACACATTATCAAGAATTTGTTGGATTTGGAGTTTCTTCTTTTGTAAAACCTGAATTATTATTATTAATAGAATGTAAAATGACATCAGTAATAACTAATATTGAATCACCTTCACATTTTATTTCTTGTGAAATAAATATTAATGGAAATCCTAAAATTTCAAGGACTACACTAGGAGAACAAATAAATTATTTGGATAAAGATTTCGTATTGATTATAAAAAGTTTAGGTCTTGATCAACCAAGAGCATTTATTGAACATGATCCAGAAAAAGATACAAAATGTCTTATGTTAACTTTAGTTCCTAAATTTGCAATAAATCCAGTATTAACAGAATTGATTTTTATAGTAGATAGGTAAGTCATAATATACAATCTTTTTTTTTTTTTAACATAAATAATATTTAAATTATTTTAGATCGGAATCAATGAATGGATCATCGATAAAAAAAGCATCATCAGCACTAGAATTATTATTACGATCTCTTCCAGAAGATTGTTATTTTAATATCGTTTCGTTCGGCGAACGTTTTGATCCTCTTTTTAAACAAAGTGAACCAAATTCTCCTTCATCATTATCAGCAGCTCTTTTACTTGTTCGTACTATGATGGCAAATTATGGTGGAAAAGAAATTTATCAAGTATTAAAATGGGTTTTTGAAAATAAAAGGACAAATATTCCAACTGCTGTTTTTCTTATAACAGATGGAAATGTTTGGAATGTAGGGGAAATTTCAGAATTGGTTAAGAATAATGTTAAGAAATATGAAGATAATTTACGTTTATTTGTTTTGGGAATTGGTAGTAATGTTTCAACAAATTTGGTGGAATCTTTAGCTCGTGCTGGTAAAGGTTATGCACAATTTGTTACCGATACTGAAAAGATGGATAAAAAATTATTGGGAATGTTAAAAAATGGGACTAAATCTCCAATTAAAGATTATCAAATTAATTGGAGTGATGATGTTAACGTTATAGATGATTCTTCTGAAGATTCTGATACAAACATTAAAGATAAGCCCATTATCAGCTTTTTTAATGATGATGAAATATCTTCATCTGAACAATCTTTAAATTATGATTTTGTCGATAATATAGTTATCCGTCAAGCTCCTTACGAAATTCCTCAAATTTATTCTGGGGTTAGATTTATTGTTTATTGTATGATGCCTAAAGATTTTACTGCTAAAAAGAGTATTATATTATCCGCAATGTCACAAAATGGACCTATGAAACTTGAAATACCTGTTGACCCGATTGTATTAAAAGGATCAAAAATTCATACTTTAGCTGCACGAAAACTTATTCAAACCCTAGAAGATGGTACTTCTTATATACATAATCATCCAAAATTTCGTGGTAAACCAGTTCCTGCTTCTATTATAAGAAAACAAATTGTCACATTAGGTAAAACTTTTAATCTTGTTTCGAAATATACAAGGTATGTATAACTAAATAGATTTGATGTTTGTACCTTTATTGATTATTTTATTAACAAATTTTTTAAAAAATTATGAAAGTTTTATAGCAGTTGATGAACGTAATAAAGTGAACGAAGAAAAAGAAAATATTGACAAAGTTATTTTATTCAAGAAGATAGGTCCAAATCAATGGATTACTAAACAATCCGAAGCTACTACACAATTTGGAGCGTCTACACAAGCACATTCATCACTATTTAAGCCAGCAACAACACAGATGCCAGTGTTTGGTTTTGGAGCGGCTGTTACGCAAGCATCTGCATTTGAAAGATTTGGGGCTACTACAACACAAACTTTACCATCTGGGACAATAGGTTTTGGAGCTGCTACACAGTCGTCTGCAGTTGGAGGGTTTGGCTTTGGTACACCTATAACGCAAGCTTCACCATTTGGAGTAGCAACACAGGTAATTGGTTTTGGAACGGCCACTACAAAATCATCTGCATTTGGAGGGTTTGGTTTTGGAACACCTATAACACAAGTTTTACCATTCGGAACAGTAGCACCAGCATTTGGTTTTGGAGCCACAGCTACAACACAAGCTTTACCATCTGGAACGGTTGCGCCAGCATTTGGTTTTGGAGCAGCTACTATATCATCTGGAGGGTTGGCATCTGGAGGATTTGGAGTACAGCCATCTGGATTTGGTTTCAAAGCAAATACACCAACTGGGGGGTTTGGAGTATCACTATCACAGCCATCAGGAATTGGCTTTGGTGTGGCTTCAACACAATTACCTAGTTTTAGCTCTATAAATAAATCATGGTTTGGTAATAGACAATCAGGAGGTTTTCAAGCTCAACCAACATTTGATGGAACTAATGGTATCCCAAATCAACCAGTATTTGGAATAAATTCTGCGCAAGCACAACCTTCTTATGGAATGTTTTCATTTGCACAATCACAACCAGTTTATGGAGGATTTGGTTTGGCGCAAACACCAGCCAATTTTGGGGGGTTTGGCTTAGCACAACCCTCATCAGCACTTAATTTATTTCAATCACAATCAGCATTTGGTTCTTTTCCTCAACCACAGCTTATACAATCTCAGCCACTTTTAGGAAATTTTGCAACGCAAATTCCACAAAATGCATTACCATATAATTTTAATATGCAAAATCCAATTCCTTTTGGTTATAATACCCACACCACCACTCTTTCACTATTTGATAGTCTTAACATAACTTCATCCATTCCACCGTCATTTGTCACGCCATCTTCTGCTACTTCATTATTTGTTTTACCATCTTCCACTTCAAAATTTGCTTTCTTAAATAATCTAGTTACATCTCCTGGTTTAAACATTATAGGAACAACACCAACTACATTACAGACCAATAACAATACAATAAATGAATTGAAACCTTTTTTTGGATTTGAAACGAAAAAAGAGTTAGGAGAAGGGTCAACATTAACAACGATGATGATGACAAATAATAATAATAAAAAATCTGATCCAAGGATTGCATCATTTGATGGATTAATGATATTTTTAAAATTTCAATCATTTGATGGAATATTTAGACCAACATTACAATTTTATTCATTTTTTGATGAAAGTAATCCTATGAAAGATAAACCTTCAGAATATGATGATGAATCATGGTGTACGAGTGTGTCAATGGCTTATTTGGAAATTATTATATGGAAAGATTTTAAGCAAGAATGCGAAATGTGTTATGAAAAAGCAAATAGAGCTTTAAAAAAGTTGATGAAAAGTGATAACATAAAAGAAATTTTAGATAAAGCTAAAGATTGGATTAACGAATGGTCGGTTAAAAAAGAATAAAAAAAGAAATATTAATAATTTTTAATCCTTTATAATCCATGTATAAATATGTATGAGTTGTTATAATATACTGAAAATATTTAACGATAACAGATAACAAGGATGGGCAGGTAATAGTTTGAAACAATTTATGTTCTCTCGGAAGAATCGCCATTCTACCTTGCTGATTACTTACAATGGTCAATGGTGAGATTTAAAGCATAATGTGTACATTATGTATATAATAGATTATTATTAATATTTAATTAAGCATATATCTTATTGTAGATAGATTAGCTTCATTCAAAATTTCAAATACATATATGTATATAAATGAAATTATTTACAATTTAAAATTTTTTAATAAATAATATTAATATACACAAATAATGATTTTTCACACATTTTTTTTGTTATCTTTTAACTTCAAACATTTAACCAAATAGTTGACTAATCTGATTGTAACTTCTCCAACATTTTTTTACCAGTAGCTTCTATCTCATCAACAGTAGGTTTTTTAGATGGCCATTTAATACCTAAACCTTCTGTTTCATTAGGTTTTGGAATCTTATTTTTTTGGTAAAGAATAATGATTTAATGATAATGATGATAATAATAATAATTGAATATTACAAATATATATATATATAAGTTTACTTACCACATGAAAATGTACATGATCAACCTCCTAAATATTTCGAAAATAAATGTGAGACGATAACTAAATAAAAAAATAAAAAAATTAAATAAATAAATAAAACATTACCTGATGAGCAAGCCGTCCATTATTCTATTATAAAATAAATATTTGATTAATTTAAATTTAATAAAACTCTTATTTTTCTTAAAAAATTATTTACCTGTAAAATATTATATTGATCAGCACCTGTAGCAACAGCAACTTTTTTTGCTACAGGTAATAAATCAGCTAAATATTCGTCAGGTATTTCATGTAAAAATTTAGCGTGATCTATTATGCAGAAGAAGGTTTTTTTTTTAATTTTTATTGTAGTGTATTAAAAGAGAATTGTATTTATTTACATTTTGGAATTACAAGCTAAAAAAAAAATTTTAGCGAACAGATTAGATCGTTTGTAAATTTTTTGATCGATAATGAAAGATAATCATTTATCTTACCGAATGTCCTTCAGATAATGGTCCGATATCCAAAAACGCATAACTTTATACGATAGTAATAATTTAGTTCCAATAATTCGATAATTTAAAGAAAATAAAATATATATTTATTTATTAATAATTTTTTAATTTTGATGAAAGATTTTTTACCTAAGTTCAGTTTCAAAAATCTTGGTAGAAGGAATTTCGCGTTTAATGATTTTACAAAAAAGACAATTAGCTAAAGAAGACATGAGGATTTTTTTACAAAAAAAAAAAGAACAAAGAACAAATTTTTTTGATGATCAAATTTTTACGTGAAAATTATACTAACGAAAATCAATAAACCGATTATCAATATCAAGATGTCCACGAAGGTACTCTTAGTACCATACTCCCCCTCGGCACTAAAAATTAGGTTGTTGATAAGTTGATAATGAAGATCATTGTTTATTTTTATTCTACTGTCAAGTTATCTATAAATAGGAAAATCAATGGGGTGTTTGCTGCGCAAATAGGTCATCGTCACAATATATTCACAATAAAATGTATTATTTCCTAGATTACACTATATAGACGTAAAGTAAATCCTTTACACAAAAAAAATAAAGTTATTTTCGTTTCTGCCGATCCTCTGGAATTTGTGGAATTTTGAAGGATCAGGGCGAAATCCGAACTATTATGTGTAAATGTATTACCATGTGCAGCATATGTATTAAATGCCTAAGCGCGTTATTTTGTTTATGTTTTTTTTGTATAAATATTACGTATTTTTAGGTATTTTCCATTTTTCTCTTTCTCTCTCCTTTTTCTTTGTTTTTTATCAATTTCAAATCATGTCTGTCAAGTTACTTTCGATATTTTCTAATGATATTATTAATTTACTTAATAATTCTGAAGAATTTAATGTTGCAATTTATGTTGGAGAAGGGGATAATCAAAAAGTCTTTCAAGCGCATTCATTAATCCTTCGAGCAAGGTCATCTTATTTTCATACAGCTCTTTCTAAACAATGGGCTAGAAAAGAAGGTGATGATAATATTCTCAGACAACCTAATATCTCCCCTCAGGTTTTTGAAATCATACTCAAGTGAGTATTATAATTAAATGTAAAAAAATCATTTTAAAACATGAGTTAATGATTGAAAATATGTACATAAGTATGTATATGCACTCATTATAAATTTAATATATCCATTTTTTTTTGTCTCAATTAGTTATATATATAGCGGAACAATTTCATTAATCGATCGAGATATTATGGAAATATTGGAGATATTAGCAGCATCTGATGAATTATTGTTAAATGATTTATTGGATTTTATTCAAGAACATTTAATAGAAACGAAAAATGAGTGGTTACATTCTTATATTTTAAAAATTTATCAAACAAGTTTGGCTCATGAATCGTGTGAAAAATTAAGAGAATTTATTCTAGCGACTATATCATCAGATCCTGAATTATTATTTAAATCAGCGAATTTTCTTTCATTAGATGTATCTTTATTAACACCGATATTAAAAAGGGATGATTTAGATATGGCAGAAGATGAAGTATGGGAACAAGTTATTAGATGGGGATTAGCACAACATTCTTCTTTTAGTGCAAATATAAGAGATTGGGGCACAGAACAATTTCAAGCATTATCCTCAACTTTACAAGAATGTATATTTTTAGTTAGATTCTTTCAAATGAGTTCAAGTGATTTATATGATAAAGTTTGGCCATTTAGAGCAATTTTACCCCCCGAGTTAGAAGATGATATAGTTAGATGTCATTTAAAACCTGGAAGTAAACCATCATTTGGGGTAAATACACCAAGAGGGAATTCTACTTTGGTTGGACATCAACAAATGTCTCGTATCGCAGATTGGATTGATAGAAAAGATTCACCAACTTATAGTGGAGTAGATTTACCATATAAATTTAAATTGTTAGTAAGGGGAACAAGAGATGGATTTGACGCACAAACATTTCATGTAAAATGTGATGAACAAGGTCCTACTTTTGTTATAATGAAAATTGCCGTTTCGGGTGAAGTTATTGGTGGATTTAATCCGATTAAATGGCAAATTGGAACCGGTCATTTAGAAACGAGGGATAGTTTCTTATTTTCATTTGGTAATAGAGGTCGCTTAGAAGATGCCAAAATTAGCAGAGTATTAAGGGCTAATTATGCCATAACTCTCAAAGATGAAAATTATGGTCCTTGTTTTGGTGATAAAGATCTTTGGATGCAAGGTAATTTTTCTCAAACGGATAGTTGTAGTTGTAAAGAAGATGATTATGAAGCTCCAATTATCAAACATCGTAAATTTTCAGTTGTCGAATATGAAGTTTTTAAAGTTATCAAAAAATGATACACTTGCAAATCCTTAAGAGAGAATTTTGCACTGTATATTGTAAATTGTATATTTATTTTTATTTTTATTTATTTATTTTGTAAATTTTCCTTTAAATGAATTGATTTCTTTATTTTTTTTTTTCCTTGTACACTTAAATAAATTCGATTTATTTATTATATTTATGTATGTAAAAAAAAAAAATACAAAACATGTAATATATTTTTAATTCCCCATGCGCGATATATTTTGAGCGTTAAAAAAATTTAATAAATCAATATTATATCAAATTACTTAACTACATAATATTTATAAATACTTAATATAAACACTATAAACGAATTTTTCTTGTAATACTTTCAAATATTATAATTATGCAAAAAGAATTTCTAAATCTAAAGTGTTTCGATTTAAGGTACTAAATTAATTTTTACATTTACGTGATTTACAAGGATAATGTTTTACAAGGATAATAAGATTTTCAATTAGTCTTCAGGCATTGTTTCAGACTTTCAGGATCAGAGTTCAATCATAAGCATTAGGAGTAATTAGTAACCGATAAGTAACGTAGGTTTACTTATTTTTAGAAGCATTAATAGTCATATTATTATCAGGATTAAAAAAACAATTTACTCAGAATTTTGTTCTTTTTAAAAAGATATACTTCCTCTTTGTTAATAATAGTAAGCTTCGGGTTTCAAAATTTCAAAATTTTTGATTTACACCTTTTATGATTTCGTTATAAAATTTATCCGATTAGCTTCTCAAAGTAATTATCGTTATTAAATTTTTGTGAATCATAAATTTGTAATAATAACCATTGCAAATTTGAAACTTCGATCGACTCGTAAGGGTCCCAAAGACGAAAAATTGAGCCCTTTAAAGTAATACGATTCAACTATTCTAAATTTCTATTTCGGGTATTATTTTTGTTTTTGTTTGTAAATAAGGACTAGTAAGGGCCCCTTTTTAAAAAAATTATTGCCCCGTTGCAAAAATTATTTTGCTGTTTCATAATCTCATGCTTGCTTACTAATAAATGGAATAGGAATTTTTGTATCAGACCACCTATTTTTTAGGACAAATTACAAACAATTACTACCGAAATTACACAAAGAATTGCGAAATAGAGTAACTGAGTTGAAACAAAGAGTCGGGATTTACAAAGAGTTGGGATTTATAAAGCATTTATAAGATATCTACGATAACAGAACAAATCAAATTCGAATAATAATGAGAGCTAATTGGTAGCCGTAGGTCTTTCACAAGTTGCACAAAAATAGAACAATCAAAGTTAGAAATCAATTTCTAGCATTATCCCCTTTCTAAAAGAAAGTAGAAAAGATAAACACTAATTTATCTTATGAGAAATTCCATTTTTCGATCTTGTTTTTCTTTAAACATATAAATATTTATTTTGCAAACCTAAAGTAACATGACATGAATTATATTATTAGGGTTACTACTAATCATATGACCTTCGTGTAACGTCTATTAAGTTTACACGTGCAACCCTAGCTTATATCGAACGAAATCATTTATCACCAAGAACAAGGAAAATCGAACCTTCTAAAATAATTCTTCAAATTATATAGTATATAGGTATAAAAAAAAAGAAATAATTATATGATTAATTAAGACGTATCGCTGATTCAGACATCATCATCATCATCATTTGTCGCTGTTGCTGTTACATTAGTTGTGATAGCTGCGTTAGTTGTATCAATGCCATCATTCACAGTTCCTACATTTACGTCATTCGTTGCATCAACTGTCGCGTCATCTCCTCCTCCTAGTAAGTTTTCGTTTTCATTATTATTCGTCGTAACGGAATTTGATGCATCTTTAATAACCACTTTCTTTAAAACCTGAAAAACTTCATATTCGTCCACCGCAAATTTTTCTGTGGAAGTAATTTCAAAATCATAATCATCTTTAACAGCTGAACAATTTTCATCTTCGTTAAAATTACTTGTCATCCATAAATCTTTATCACCAAAACAAGGTCCACAAGTTCTATCTTTAATTCTAACAGCATATTCGGGTCTTCTTGGTCTACTAATTTTAACTCCATTTAAATTATACCATGCATAAGGTGATAATCCCTCTTCAACATTATTATCAGGTGTGGTTCTACCCAAATTGAATATAAAACTGTCTTCAGTTGTAAGGTGACCATTTCCCGTCATCCAATGAACAGGATTATAACCACCTAAAATTTCATTCGTACCCCTAACTCTCATAACTACTATACTTGCACCTTTTGAATCACATTTATCATGAAAAGTTCCGCTGCCAAATCCATCTCTACTTCCTCTTACAAGTAATTTAAAATTATATGGCATTGTAAAATACGTATAAAGATTATCTCCTTCTTTACGATCGATCCAATTGGCTAATTTAGCAATATGATGTTGCTGCAATATAGTTGATTCGAATGGGAGAGGTCTTTGTGGTTTATAATATACAAATGTAGAAGAATCTATTGGTAATTTAGGAGTAAAATGATGTCTAAAAATTTCTTCTAATAAATCCTCAGGAAAAATTACTTTTAATGGCCAAATCTTTTTAAATAATTCACTTGGTTCAATATGAAACCATCTTATATGTGGTATACATCCTTTTAATGCTTCACCTAATGCTTTAATATCTTTTTCACTCCAATTACGTTCACAATCGTCAATTGCTGGACTTCCATCTTCTTTTGGTGGAATTTGTGCTTTACCCCATTTTAATAAATAATTCCAAATTTCAATCTCTTCCATTATTAAATTATCTAATTTCAAAAATGCGATAACTAAATTTTCTTCTAATGTTAAAAATTCTGGTGATTCGAATAAACAATGCGGTTCATTACATACTATGGCTTGACAACATTCTTGTACTTTACCACACCAATCAAATTCTCGACTTTTTCTCCATAATGTTGTAAAATTTTTTTGTAACCAGTCTGCTTTATGATTTAATAAATATTCTTGTATAGATTCCGCCATTTCTGATAACAATAATTCATCAGCTGCTACTAATACATCCAATAAATGCATCACATCATACTTTTCATACGATATGGTGGCACTATATATATACCTACGAAATTTGTAATAAAAAATTAAAAAAAAAAAAATAATAGTAATAATAATCATCTTTTCATGAAACTATTAAATTTACGAATATTAAATACGTACTTCAAGATAACTTCAAAAACTTCAGGAGTAATATTAGGTTTCTTAAAAATAATTCGATTCCCTTCTCGTTTTACCCAATCGCAAGATAATCCTGATTTAAAATATTTACATCTTGCTCTTAAAATAATCGAATGAGCATAAAATTCTTTATGATTTACTTCATCACCAACTTGTATTACAACATTTTGTTCTTCATGATCATTAAATAATCCATTTAAATCCCTAGATAATACCGATAATAAATCTGTTTTCATCTTCGATTAAAAAAAATATGGGGAGGAAAAATTGGAAAAAAAGTTTGAAAGAAAAAATATGAAAAAATTTTTTTTTTCATAATATATATATTTAAAAACAGGTATGAATACCTGATATTTAGCCACACAATTTCTACGATCTAACCCAATTTATCCGTCTATATATGACCTGACCTAGTAAATGAAAAATTCGCCGACGGTATTACGGAAATTATCTTTCCGTGACCATAATTAATAATTAATGAATATATAAAGAGGGATGCCGCTTAATAATGATCGGACGATATAGGAATAATGAATTGCGTGACCTAATTGACCTATAATGGTATGGTGCTGATAATTGACCATACCATGCGTACATATCATTCTAGGACATATAGTTTCGTATCACTTTCAGTAAATCTAGTAATTTGAATTACTCGAATTACTCAAAACGAGCATAGCCACCATTCGACCATTCGTCCATTCACGTGATTTGATCGGCATTATGTCATTACATAATTCATATTTCATATATATATTTTTTATTGAGAATATTCATTTCTCTAAAATATTCATTTCCCAAAATCTGAAATATGGCGAATCTCAATGCTCCTAATGCTAATGTTGTTAATGTTCCCGAACCCCAATGCTCCTCCTAATGCTCCTGATAAGTAAGATGTTAGTGTATATAGCAGTTTTCAAGTTTATTTTAATAACTAACCACCATTATTGTCATTTCAGTACTATCGCCATAACTGCAGAAAGTTCTAAATAGTCTAACACTAAGACAAAGATGCAGATACAATGCTTTTCCATCAAAAGTTGATATCAGCTGAAAAATGAGTTTTATTATGATTTATATTATACAGTAATTGCTATTAATATTGCTTTTGCAAATAATTTATATTTTAAGAGTGATGAGTCAATAAAAATTTTATATTTACTATGGAGCTAAATTTATTATTATAGGAATTAAATTAGAAATTAATGGGACAATTTATAATAAAATTCATACTTTTATTATCAGTATACCCATTTTTATCCAATTGTCTATAATCATTAATGTTAAGATTATTGTTTTATTAATTACTCAAATTTAGTAATTTACTGTAAAAATATAATCAAAGTTTTGATTAATATTTTTATTTTAATGCAGAATTTCAAAATATTGTCTTAAGACATCATCTGCTTTTCAAATTATACTAGCTAAAGTAAAAGTACATTTACATCTTATTTACTTATATCAAATTTCAAAAAACATCAAAATTTTTCCTTTCTATCTATCAAAAAATTGTTAACTTATTATTATTAATTCAAAAAAAAATATATTATTTAAAATCAACATTTAAATCTAAAGTTTGGCTAGTGTTTTGCATAAATCAAACTTTTTCTTTACAGATTTAATTTGATTTGAACTTAATTTGGATTCAATTCAAACTCAAAAAATATTATCTTGTAAAATCTGATTTGAATAATTTTTTTAATTGATAGCTCTCATTATTCTAATTAATATAAAAAAAGATCATTAAAATCATATTGTTAGATCAAAAGATATTCACAAAAAATATTTTTATCAGGATCAATTAGAGTTACATTATATTATAAATCAATTTATGCAAAACATTAAGTTTAATATAGATAAAAAGTAAACATTAGCTATGAAATTTTTGGTTTTAAAATCTGCAAAAAAATATTTACATAATAAATAATAAATTAATAAACAAAATAGTAAAAAATATTATTTGCTTTGTAATGAAATTAAAGAACCTAAAATAAGATATTAAAATTATATTCCAAAAAATCATCTAAAAGTATCTTTAAATAAAGATATAACAGTAAATAACTATATGATATAAGATTTACTATATCATTTTTTTTTTATGATTAAACTTATATTTATTTTTTGCATATTATATTTTCAGTTATGCTACTACTATTAAAGCTCCGCACGAGCTAGGTCGAGCTGAGTTAAAGCCTGGCTTGACTTGACTTGAAAAAAATTATGCCGGCTTAAGCTATTATAAGCTGAGCTAAAAAATATTGGCTCAATCCGTTCGAGCTGAGTCAAGCCAGGAAAAATTCAGGCTCAAACTGAGCTGGACTTGAGCTGACTCGAACTAGCTCGAACTTTATACATTCCTACAAAAAAAATAAAAAAAAGAACGTTAATAATGTTTTTGTATATAAAATATTAAAAAAAAACCCTCAAATACCTTCAGACTCATGCTGAAAGGTACGTTCCTACAAAATAATAAAAAAAAAGAATATTAATAATGTTCTTGTATATAAAATATTAAAAAAAACCCTCAAATACCTTCAGGCACATGCCAAAAGGTACGTCTCTACAAAATAATAAAAAAAAAGAACGTTAATAATATTCTTGTATATAAAATATTTAAAAAAACCCTCTCCCTTCCTCAAATACCTTCAGGTTCGTACCGAAAGGTGTGTCCCTACAAAATAATAAAAAAAAGAACGTCAATAATAATCTTGTATATAAAATTAAAAAAAAACCTTTCCATCTCCTTAATTACCTTTAGGTTCATGCTGAAAGATGCGTTTCTACAAAATAATAAAAAAAAGAATATTAATAATGTTCTTGTATATAAAATATTAAAAAAAAACCCTCAAATACCTTCAGACTCGTACCAAAAGGTGCGTTCCTACAAAATAATAAAAAAAAGAACGTTAATAATATTTTTGTATATAAAATATTAAAAAAAACTCTCAAATACCTTCAGGCTTGTGCTGAAAGGTGTGTCCCTATAAAATAATAAAAAAAAGAGCGTTAATAATGTTCTTGTATATAAAATTAAAAAAAACCCTTAAATACCTCCAGGTTCGTGCCAAAAGATACATTCCTTACAAAATAATTAAAAAAAATGTTATTAACATTCTTATATATAAAATATTAAAAAAAGGCGTCTTCTTTTGATAATAAAAAAAATGTTAAAACATTTTTAACATTTTTTTTAAAAAAATGACTGGTAAATCAGATTGGTAAGTCATAAGACCGGTACTGAAACTGCAATTACATACCGTAATGGTGTAACTGATAAACTGAGTTTTATTTATTTATTTTTTTTAAAGTAATTATAAATCACTGAGCCAGTTTGCGAGCCAGCTCAAGCTTTCTGAGCTGAGCTACTTCATGGCTTGAGCTTTTTAAGCTGAGCCAATAACTGGCTCAAGCCCTTTTCAAGCTGGTTTGCAAGTTATCAAGCTTTTTTTAATATGGTTCAGCCTGGCTTAACTTGAAAAGCTTGAGCCAGCTCGCGAGTCAACTCGGCTCATATAAAGCTTTAACTACTATATTAATAAAACACTCTTTAAATATAAAAATTTTTTAACAGTTATTATTTTTTTTTTTTTTGCAAGGTAGTGCAATTTGTGAGTTTATTAATTATATATAAAGGTACAAAAATATCTATTATACTAATAATTAATTTATTAAAACTCCAAACCAGTTCTCCATCTATAAGATTGCTCCTATATCCTACCATCACCTTATAAGATTTACCTATATCCTTTTATAATAACTATTGAATTATATATATATATATTTTTTAAAAGCAACGTATTTATTAAATTTAGATAGTCAAAATGAGTTAAAATATAAATCTTAAAAAGCTCTCTACTCAACTATTCTAACAAGATATCCAATAAATTACTCATCATTTCATAAAGAAATCCCACATATGCATTATTGTCTCACTTCTATCTACCTATTATAAGTGACCTATGGGATAAACCAGAGTGCTCTTAGCTTACAAAGGTTTTGTAGTTAAAGGAATGCTGAAGACAGACTAGGTTGCGAATAAGAAAATGAAAAAATAAAATTTTTACTTAAAAAACAAATAAAGAAAATGTATAAAAGAAAATAAGACTAAAAAGCAACGAAAAAAACTAGATCTATTCCAGGAAGACTGAATAACTAGACTGTCTCCCATTAATCTGATAGGAACCAAAGAAACAGCTAGAGATGAGTGCTACACAGTTCTGAACAATCTTTTCAGGGTCTTCTTCAAAGCCTTGATTTCTGTGTACAAAGCTCGTTTGCTGTATTTTGACTCAAAGTGGAAAGACTTGGTGGTTGAAGTAGTCTTAGATTTCTTTTTTTTATCCTTCAAATTAGTGAGTATTATAAGCCTACTCTTTTTTTTAAGTTCAGAAATTTTAGCATTCTTCTTTTTAAACTTAGTAATTTTAGCTAAAAACTTGGCATTTAATTCTTTTAATGAATTAATAGATTGCATGTTTAATAATAATTTTTTATATAAGATAGAATAATTCAAAAGTTCAAGTTAGTATAATATAAAAAAATTATGCATATATGAATAATTATTATCATGTATTTATTATTTGTACTAAAATTGGACAGAATTATCAGATTTAGCATTTTTTGTATTTTTATATATAAAAATATCAAAACTATCAATTTTGGTATTTTTTTTTACCTTTTATATATAAAGTGCCAGAACTATTAGTTTTGGCATTTTTTTGCATTTTTACATATAAATACATCAAAATTATCAGTTTTGGCAGTTTTTTTGCATTTTAACATATAATATACCAAAACTATCAGTTTTAGCAGTTTTTTGCATTTTTACATGTAAAATCTATCAATTTTTATACATGCTGCCCAAATTCAAAATTGCAAATCCAAATCCCAAATCCTAAATTCCAAATTCCAAATCCCAAATTTTTGCCAAATTCCAAATTCCAAATTAATTTATTATAGCCCAAATCCCAAATCCCAAATCCCAATCCTAAATCCCAAATTATATTGAATTTTGGCAACATGTATATTAATTTTAGCAGTTTTTTTTGCATTTTTACATATAAAAATGCCAGAAATATCAATTTTGGCAGTTTTTTTATATTTTTACATCAGAACTATCAGTTTTGAACTATTATAATATAATTAATTACTAATAGTATTTATGGTAATTATATTTAACATAATTATTTACATTATATAATTAATTATAAAATACGTAAAGAAGCTTACACATATTACGTAATTATTAAAAAAAATTTAAAATCTTATGTTATATTTAATAAAGTCATATAATTTATAAATATTATACTTGATTAGTTGTTAAATTTAATAGAGGGGAAGGAGAGGTAAGTTTATATTAGAATTCATCTAAAATCCCAAAACTTAAAATTCTGAAAGTACGTTTATATTCCAACATTCTAAATCTGAAAATGTCAAAATCCTGACTTATCTAAATTCCAAAGTGTTAAAATCCTAAATTGTCATAATCTCAAATTTTATAATTCTGACACCCCATAATACTGATTTTTTTTCTTTTATTAATGAATTTTAAAGATTTTCATTTCAATATTTTGAATTTTGGGATTATGAAGTATCAGGCTTATGAAATATCAGGATTATAACATTTCAGGATTTTGATATTTCAGGATTTAGAATGTTGGAATAATGTACCTTTAGGATTTTGAGTTTCAGAATTTCATACCAAACTTGTTTATATTAAACTAAATATTACATAATATATGTAAGTTCCCTAATTATTTACATATTTTGAATTACAAATTATGTTTTTGACCACTTTACAGAAACTTGAAATTTATAAGCAATGGTATTTCAATATCATTTTAATACTGTTTTGATATCATTTCGATGTCATTTCAATATTAAATCAAACAATATCAAAATAACATCGAATTGATATTGAAATTACATCAAAATAATATCAAAACAATATTGAATGTTATCAAAATGATATTAAATCAACATATTTAAGTTTAACTTAAATATGTTATTTCAATATCATTTCAATATCATTTTGATATATCATTTTGATATCATTTTAATGTAATTTCAATATTATTTCAATATTATTTCGATGTCATTTCAATATTAAAATTAAAACAACATCAAAATGATAATGAAAT
>JADRCO010000140.1:0-49323 GCA_021464525.1 Rhizophagus sp. LPA8_4_AMF | reverse complement strand
AAAAAAGTTTAATTAATATGATGGTCATTCTGGTCCGGATAATAATATTGTTATTGTACGGGCGCTTAATAATGATCTGATGTGGCGCTTCGCGCCACATCATACCATTATTAAGCACGCCCGTACAATAACATACAATTATTTAACTGTTAAAAGGTGTCTTGTAATTTATATTGAAACTATGTGACCACGTTATGAATAATTTTTTATCACTAAGGTAAGAATTAGAGAGCACTCAATGTAATGCTCATATAAAAGTCTACAATTTTTTAATTTGAAGAATCTAGCTTACCGTCTTGGATTTGTTATTAAGACTTGTAACAAAGATATATATATAATTGTATTATGCCCATTTCTGTTTGAAGGCAATAAATTAATATCTAAGTCTAGATTAAAAATTCTGCATTTTACTTTATATCGAATATACAATTTTATGCATATTTATTCTAATGAACTCTGCTCTCTCTTTTCGTTGAAATTAAGTTATATTATTAAACTGCTCTCTCTTTTCGTTGAAATTAAGTTATATTATTAAACTTTTAAATAAAGAATTAGTTAGTTTGAATTATATGTAAATATTATATAAATATATAAAAATACACCGTAATATAAGTATATTGGATAAATTATTCTTGGTTTGTTACAACTCACAAACATTAGTTTCTTAAAAATAATAAACAAGCATTAAAGATTTAATTTTAAATTTTCGTTTTCTAGCAAATTTTTATTAAGTTGGTAAAAAACCTAGAATTTATTAAGAAAATATGGCTGATGTTTTGTATCAGTGATTTTTCTAGACGTCATCTCGCATCAATCTCAGTACAAAAAAGTTACGGACTAAAAGTCATGATTATTTGATCGACATTGATTAACTTTCAAACTAATAAATATAACCTTTGTTACTTAGTATAGTAAGAAAATTTCCAATTTAACAATTACCTTAGATAGTTTTTATTTTTGAATCGTAAGAATATTATAATGAGAAGCTAAGAACATATAATTAAAAAATCAATTATTTTAATTACCTTTATTATCCCTTATATTAGATCCATTACCACTGCTGGATTACCAGATATATTAATTATTACTATTTTAACCATTATTAAAAATGACATATAAACACGTTTCTACAGTAGAATAAATGCATCTCGTAATACTCGTATGCTCTAAAGTTTCTGAAACACTAAAATATGTATGGTATTACCGCAAAAAAAAACGATGTAACTTTTTATGTACAAAATTTTGTGCACCGTAAATGATATTATACTGTAATAATTAGTTTAGGTGAATAATTATATTATTATATTAATCTCTCTCGTTCGTTTTATTATCATAGAATAAGCAGTTAACTATTCAATGTTCGGTTTATATCGTTTCAAAAAAAATAAAAAATAAAAATGAATGTTTTTATTACAAATTCTTAAAAAAGATCGGCAGACCATTAAAAGAATTTCACGTAGCCAAGTGGACACATCTTACTTGTAAATATTATGATTTTATATTGCTAGCTTTTCGTATTAAGTATCTCAAGCTAAAATCAGATTAAGTTATTTCTTTATTGTCATAACAAATATATGAATTTCGGTATGGACCGAATAACCTAAATCTAAATTTAGTATTTTAAAATCGGGATCAGAACGAAATATACTGAATTGGTTATATACATATAAAAAAGTTTTTTATAGGCTGGAATCACGGGCAGTATATACAGTATATATATTAGCCATTGTTAAATCTGTAGAAATTGCTAGAAAAAAAAAACGCGTTATAAAGTACTATATAATACCATATAATATACTTTATATACTATATGGTATTTCAGTATTTAGGAAATAAATTAAATTATCTGCAAACATGGTACATTGTAGAACTAAACAAAAACATCACGCGGCCTACGAATTATTACACCCTGCATTAATATTAATATAATAGAACGGACGAACGGACAATAGCGACATGTACTCTTAATTTAAGATCAGATCCGAGCACGTCGTATTAAAATCAATTGTTGAGTCACACCACACATAGATGAACGACATCCAAAGAAACTATTTAAAAACGTATGATTTAAATATGGGAATGAATACTTACTGAAAGAAAAAATTTTTCTTAAATGATACAAACTCTTTGTTATCTTGCCAATTTAATATTCACCTCAAAAAACAAAGATTAAAAGTAAAGAAAGATTTTTAAAGATTTTTTACTTAAATAATAAAATGAATAATCCACGAAATTATTCTTACCATGTTAATTCTACTGTCAATCAAAGAAGACGAAGGAGGTACCTACGTCGTTTAAATTTGTATAGACTTCGTTATGGTGTACGCACTCAAACTAATGATGCAATTTTTTTGAGCATGATAATTCGTCTTCCTCCTCAGTCGAGTAATGATCATTATGTGAACGAGTTTTTTAATGGTTCTTCGTTTCCTTGAATAAGAAGAATAATAGAGAATGTAGAAATTTTGCATATTAAGCATATTATTAAGTGCATTTACTATATAAAAAATATATATTTATATAATTACTCTTATTATTATAGATATAGACTTGTTATTATAGATATAGATTCAGTTTTATTTTATTACAGATTATTATTACAAGAGAAACTACTTACAAAATTAAAATGTTTCGCCTCTATAAAGTCCGAAACTATTTGCTATCCGAAACTCTGAATCCTTAATTTGGAAATGCTTTTGTAGATCAAATTGGACGAAACCAACACTATAGATATAGATGTATTTTAGTTTTAAATGTATAAATGTATAATCTGTAAATATAATTTTTTGTTTTCAACTTTTATTACTTTTATATTGTTAGAAATGTAATAGAAATTTCAATAAAGATTTTATATTTTTTTAATATTTTTAATGAAACAAAAAAAAATCATTTTTTTTTTATTAGATCGATTTGTCTTGTCACACAACGTAACCTTCGTAACTCGGATACTACGTGGTAAAATAAAACACACGTGATGTCATATGTTGCACACTAAACAAATAAAAGGAATCACACAAAGTCGACAAAGGTTAAAAAAAGTCCTATTGTCTTTGTCCGGGATGATAAGATTTTATCTCAATTATTTGCTACTGAGATTAATATTTCATACAAAGAAAATTCAATAAAAATATTTATAACAAACATAAACAAAATATCCGTTTCCTTTAAATAAGGGTACATTAGTTTTATTAGATGCATGAAGTCGCAGAGTTTACAAGCCGAAGCCGCCGTAACGTTAAATAAAGTTAGAAAATTTCCTCTTTATGATAAATTATTAAATAAAAAGTAGCTTATTACAAATATTGAATATTAAAAAAAATTCAATGATTTAATTCTAAAATCTCTTTAGGTGAAAGTTAAATCTTAAATCTGATAGTTTTTTTCACAAATATTTACGTTATTGAACTATCTAAAGGATAACGGTGGAACAGATTACAATGCAATTATTTGAACACAATTCAAACATGTTACATGTATTAACATTAAAATAGTAAAACTTAAAATTTTAAATTATAAAAGTATAATTAAATGTAATAATTCGGCAAAAATTGTCCGTAACGCCCAGAATGTTTCGGCGTATTTCTTTTTCTGGATACGCGGTGATATTATCCGGGACTTTTTGATTTCAAATTTATTAAATCTGTTTAACATTTATTTATAAGACTAATCATGAAATGGATAAATTTACGATTTACGTCTTATCGTATTACAATTTCGATAGTATTATCGTAACATACGGGTTACTTACATACATAACAAATAATAATACAAATATTATTGTCGTAAATTAATGATGCGGCCCGCAAAATACGGTAAATTACCGTAAAATACGTGTTAATGTGTTATATATCAAGCAATGTAAAGATAGAATATTTTGGATACAAATTCTTTTGGCCGATCATATATCGAATTCAATTGTAATGATAATAAATGATATATATATTTGATATGTCCGATGACTACAATAGCATATACTGTACTTGATGAATCACTTTAATAACGTCCTTAACGTTAATTAACCGAATCAGCTTATTGAAATTGCCGAAAAAGTTAATTTATGATTCTTTAATAGGAAACTAGAATGGATAGATAATCCTTACCTAAATAAGTTAATCAAACTTTGGAAGTATTTTTAAAGCGTCGACCATCAAGCTTATGATTAGGTTAATGTTAACAAAAATAATTAAAATCAATAAAAACGTCTCATGAGAATTTATTATCATAATTTCAAGAATCAAAGGGTGTGCAAAAGAACATTCACAACATACAGTATTTATATGTAGAAGTTATTGTTAAACGCTTTTCTTTTAATCAATTTATTTGCATTGTACAATATAAAAATTAAATTTCATAATGAACCACAATATTCTAGAACTTTATGTAAGGTATTGCACAGTAATAATAAACAAATTAAGTATAATGTATCTTCAATTTAATTAAATCAACTTTAATACAATTTTGTAGGAGTATGAATTTCGTAGTAAGATGGTCGATGTATAATCCAATTCACGCTTTTCTTTGTTTGGTAAACGATAAAACTTGATTTTTCTCATTTTATTGTTATTCTAAATCTAACGAAATCTTTTCTAGTTCTTGGGCGTTACAATAGGTATCATCTATAAAAAAATTTCTGGAAATGAAGATCATTTTTCTATTTTTTTATAGGGCTTCTTTTTTTTGTAATCTATTGATCATCTCAAGTAATTATTATTCTTTATAGTATTAAATTCAATTACAGTCATCGGTGCATTATCCATCTTTTGTAATATATATTGTTCTTATTGTAATAGGTTGGAACAAAAGAATTAGTTAATCAGTTGTAAATCCTTCAATAACATGGTCTGATTTGGATTGATTTTCGATTAAAACAGAAGACAATTAAAATGATCAGCATGGGATCGGCTTAAACAAAAACAACAAAGACATCTCCATGGGATACACCGAATTTTAAATATAAATACAGATTTCTTTCAGTTTTTTGATTTTAAAATACAACGTTATATTCTTTCAGATTTTATAACTTAAAATGAATAACAACAACATGTTAGAACAGATTCAAATTTTTATAAGGTTTATTTTTAAGTTTATATTTATAAGAAATCTAATAAACGATTTATTAAATATCTTAATTTAACTCTTTATCATAGAAACGGGATAACCCGGTTTGAGAATCGTGATATTTTATGTATTATAATAGTAAAAAAAAGCTTTCTTTCTATATATTGTATAATTTATATTGAATTTAATTCCAAAACGAAATTCATTTTTTTTTTAGGGGTTGCTTCTGATAGAAACTATTCTGAGAATGGTGTACTTTGGCAAGTTTTAATTAACGCGTCAAATTATTGACTTTTTTTTAATAATTTCATTCCTTTATTTGTAGTATTTACAGTCATTGTCGTCGTTATTGCCCAGATCTTTATGATCATTTTTGGACGGATTTGGATGATCGTTATTGCTATTGTTGCTCTAAAGTTTTTCAATGCTAGATAATAACACTTATAAAATTACATTGAATTAACTAAATAAATTCTTGTTCTGAGAAAATACCAAGTTGAATATACCACTTCAAAAAGAAAATACTGTGAACTTGTCTAGAATATAACAACAAATTTTTAAATAAGTAAATTATACATACCAATTCGCTATACGCCTGAATATGCTAAATGTAATCATTTCAAATAAAGTCTTGTTTAGTCAAATGCCTGATCCGTTTCTAAAGAAATTTCAGGAACAATATGTGAGAGACTATAAAAATAAGGTATGGACTTAGTATTGCATCCAAATATAGGTAAGTTTTCGTTAATTTATGATTATTCTCGTTATTTTATTGTTATGTTTGTTAATGTTGTTGTTATTTTCGTAAATCTTATTGTTATTTCCGTGATATTCATTTTGATAGTTATTGAATTTTTTTTTTTTATTTGTAATTTTCATATTATTTTTTTTTCGGTTTTATTTTTCGTTATTTTTTTCAGTTATTGGTTAAGGGGATATCATATCACCCGTGAAATCGTTTATTCCACTCGAGCTGCTCGGTTCAATTCGAAAATGGTTCCAACATTACAGAGACCAGGGCCGAAACTTTTCCATCCCTGACGATAATTGTCTTAAACTGGTTCTCAACTTATTTTACCAAACAATAAAACTAATTTCTTTTGTTGAAATTGCAATTAATAATACGTATTATATTTTGATTGTAATATAATGTCAAATGAGCTTGATAGTAAAGTATAGAACATCGATAATAAAATTTTATTCTTTAACTGTATATAGTTAAATAATAAAATAACAATCAAATATTAATAATGTAATAACGTACATTTAATGATAATAAAAATATCAATTTACTAAAATTTATTATTTTAAAAATTTAATTAGAAAATATAATTTCATATCAGAACCGGTTCCTGGTATGTTCCGGAGCCAAACCGTGGAGTAATGAAGTCGTCCCACTATCATAGACATGTACTGTTTTATACTTACCATAATGACAAAGAATAAGTTGGTAAGGTTCTTCAAATAAAGCATATCCCAAAAAGTGACTTCATATATGGGAAGTTACGCATTTGCTTAAAAGATTGCTTAGATAAGTTGCTTAAAAAAAAGGTGAATTGAGATGTATTTGTATATACGCGACAAACTAATGTCACATCATGTGATTTCTGGGTAAATGGAGGGCACGTGATTATATTCGTCCCTTCGTCACATTTGCTAAATTTATCGTTTATTATTCTATAGTTACTAGGTATACGTAAAAAATGTGCCTAAATTTTGTTTTTTTAGTAAAAAATTACTTCAATTAAAATCGGTAGTCTATATATCCATTCCGTTTGATGGTTTTCTTTTAAATCCTTTAAGAGACATACTCCTACAAGTTATTTAATAAATTTAAATCCTTTAAGAGACATACTCCTACAAGTTATTTAATAAATTTAAAAATCGTATTGAGTTGCAAAAAGAATATGCGGTATATAAAGAATTATTGGTATATATGGCTATATAACTTTTTTTTTTTTTTTTTGAAACTTATTAACTACAAATGCATTAAAGTAAAAAAAAAAAAAATTTTGAATAAACAATTATTATTAATTTATGGAAAGCTTTAGTCGATACATATTTTTGAATAAAAGATTTTATTAAAAAAAAATTGGTTTATACAAAAGCAAAATATTTTTATTAATTACAGAAAATCTTGCTACTTATCATTATTATATTAATGACAAAGTACTACGGCTCTACCACAGAGAGACTTCCTAAGAAGTGTACTATGCTCCTCACATAAAAATTACGTATGGCACCATGCCGTTCTACAACCAACCGGTCCTGTCGCAGGATTGCAGCAATAAGCTGGTACCCACGAGCTTACTAAAAGTAAGATGCGCTATTTTATATACTTTAGTTCTTTACAGTGTATTAGTTAAAAACCAAAAATTATTTAATAAATGAAATTTTATAGCGATAAAATTTATCTTTTTTTCGTTTATTTTAGTTTATTTCTGTTCTTAAACAATGATACATAGTTGTAAAACTGTGTAGTGAAAAAAAAGCAAAAGCAAGAATTCTAAGTCAAAATTATAATAATAATATATATATATCTGTGTACTCAGGCTCTTCCTAGATGTACTCCTTGTTTTTTTGTAATTTTGCCATAATTTATAAAAAACCTATCGCTTGCCAACCATCGCCAAACACAACTATTTTAAAATGTTTAGAACATTCCAGCAGGAGTAGTAGCCAACTATACTCTAAAATTAAAATTATGCATGTCATCGATTAATTCACAACCAATTATTTAAAGTACATATTAATATTTTTGGTAAAGGCAAATATGGCTCATGATGAAAAAACAGGGCTAAATTGATTATCAAAACTGTCTTTTGAATAATTAGAACACTTGATTTTTGTTCTGATTCGTTATATGAAGATCAGGTGTACCATAAAAGCCGTCATTATTCTTGATTTCTTCATCATCAACATCATCCTCGGTCATTGTTTTTGAAGCGTAGTCCCATTTGCTTTGGTTCATTGTGAAGAAACTGGTATCATCAGTTTCTCTAACAAAAAATATATCTGCAAATTCAGTAGATTTACCATTAAAAACTACGACATCCCCACTCTTCCAGTCGATTTGTTTATTACGTTTGGTTGTCAACTTCATATTTGCTGGAAATTGTTCATTCGTCTCACAAACACGGAGCAATTTCAATTTCACAACAAAATTCAAGTTAGAATCCATCCCACAGGCATCAGGATATAGTTCTCAGAAAGAAAGCTTTTCATATCTTGCTAGATTAGTACGAAATGCTTCATGATGTGCTACAAACACTTCCCATTCTTGCCAATACAGTGAAGAATCAACTTGAAAGGCCTTCTTCGCAAGATCCGAATCAATAATTTGCAAGAAATCGTTATAAATGCTGATAAAAAAGAATGCCATGTTGATCAAGTACAAATTACGTTTTTCAACGTGGGTGAGAATAATATGTTTGTCACGTTCCAGACTTCTGATCGTGAGATCTGGCTTTTATCATCTAGACGAGACCTTCAAAGGCTCTGTTATTCAATGACAGCATGTGGTGCTGTTCCTGAAAAGAAAGGCTGGACAAAATAGTTGAGGAAGAGCCAATCATGTTATTCGAAGATAGCGGATCGTATTATGGAAGACTCTTTTTGGCGGATTTGTTACATCCTTCTTATCCCAGGAATCAATTGTCTGAAATTCATCAATATGAATATATAGAAAGAATTGTTGTTCATCAGAAATCTTCAGGAATTTATGACAAGATCTTATGACAGTATCAACATTAAAAAGTTTAATAATGATGTCCCCAAGATATTCAATTTTAAGACGGAATTCACGAAAACTTACATCATATATTTTTTCAATAAAAAACGAGTATGCAATGCGCAAGCCAATAATTACTGTTGCATCTAGTTTGTAATCATAGTTTTCAAGGCTGTAGCCATTTCCGAAAACCATATAGAGATATTCAAAATGTATATTAGTTCATCATCGAAAAGTTATCAATTTTTTGTTATCATCAGACTGATCATTATAAAGATCTAGACAAGACTGAGTCAAATTTTGTCTAACGTAATCAAAAAATTCCTCGCCAAATCGAGTTTTGCCTATTCACAAAATTTCAGTTACAGGTGCGATTGATACAGATCATTTAGAAAAAGTATAAGGAAACAATACCTATCCCGGGAGCTCCTCTGGTGGTGGGCACTTGTATGATGATGAGAAATTTATTAGCTACATCTTGACTTGAAAAACGATCCCGAAAATAATTGGCAACAAATAACTCTTCGCCTACATTTTTAATTTGTTCATCAGTAATATCTTTAAGCTTTTCACTGAAAGAGATGTCAACCTTCCAAAGTTTCATAAAGTTAGGATCACTAAGGTAATGTAACATTTCTTTTTTCTTATCCCGAATAAGATCCTTGAGGTGTCCAAATTTGAGACTTTCAAAGGTGACACCTCTTCCATTAATATTGTTGTCTTTACAAACATCAACCGTAAAAGCGTCAGAAAAAGAAATACTTCCTAAAAATATACAATTTAATGACACCATCATTTGGGAGATAATTTTGTAAAGCGAATAAAATGAATTTCGATAAAAAATGGATCTTTAGAGAAGTATTTTTTTAGAGAGAGAAATTTGAGAGTATATACAGTATATACTTGTAAACCTATTCTAAACTCATCATGACTATTAATAAAATAGACTCTTGATCAGTGGCTTATAATGACGATATAGGTACTTCGAAAAAATAGAAAAAATTTATATGAAAGAAATGATTAACATGATAACGTGCCCTAGTGCGAAAAAGTAATGAAAATTGAAAAGGGATTTTTAACGAATTTATTACAATATTTTGTTTACTGCATGTACTGCGTGCTATGCGTGGTACTGCGTGTAATAACGAAAGATTTGCATTGTTTTCTCTATATATTAGGTTTAGATTTGTAGATTTTGTGAAATGTAAATAATGTAAATAAAAATGTTCGTCTTTTGAATGAATATTATATTGGACAATCATTTAGATCGTATTGTTTATAAATGAGGACCGTACTTTTAAAAATTGCAAAGAAAAAAAAAAAAAGAAAAAATTTTTTTTTTTTTTTTAAATTATTTGAAGTCCTATAGTACATTATAAATGGATGTTACAATTGATGCATCTGGTTCTCACGGACATGATGCTTCAAATGGATATGGAAATGGCGCAGATGCGGGTCAAGCCGGTATAGGTTCAAGTGGCGGGAATATAGATGTTACTTTATCATCTGTTCCGTATTCAAATGAACCCGGTCTTATTAGTATTTATGGTACAAAAACTTATTCAGATGGTCGTGTGGAATACATTAATAATAATTATAATCTTGGTACAAAAGGATTAATTCATTTTACGTCTATTGGAGGTAACGGAGGAAATGGAGGAAGAGGAGCAAATGGTCATGGTAAGTTTAAATTATTATTTATATTTACAAATTTTAATATTGCAAAACTTAATATAATTATTTATTGTAATAGATGGTTATAGAGGGAGTGACGGAACTGATGCAACTAGGTATACAATTGGCACAAATGGTGGACGAGGAGGTGATGGTGGTCATGGAGGACGAGGAAGTTCAGGTGGTAATGGAGGTAATGGTGGTCATATTAAAATAAGTGTGAATGAATACGATGCTCATTTACTTATGTTAATTGGTGAGTTTGAAGTATCAGGCGGTAGTGGTGGTTATTTTGGGTGTCATGGAATAGGTGGAAAAGGTGGTAGTGGTGGGAAAGGTGGAGAATCATATTTTTGGAAGGAAACTATACCTGCAGTATATGAAACTCCAAGTAACAATGCCTTAACCAGATATAATACGAATACTGTCGATGCTACTATCCGTCTTCGTGGAATTGAAGAAACCAAGTATAAAATAAGAAACACAGGAGGCGGATTTGAGAAATTTTGTTATCGTGATGCTGCAATTTCAATTGATGATTCTAGTAATTCTAATGCATTAACAAGATATAATGGACCTCCTGTCCAAAGTCATATTGATGAAGAAATTTATCATTATGATAGAGGATATGGAGAAGCTGACATCTATCATCGTAAACGTGGTGAAGTCTATCTACATGGTACAGTAGATGCTAATTATCATAATAATTTTAGATTAATCGAGCCAGCTGAACCTCCTCAACCTCCCGAACCTAGATTAATTACTCCTGAACAAATTATCACTCATACAAATCCTGGAGGGTGTAATGGAGATAGTGGGCGTGATGGGTATACTCCTACAGATTTTTTAATTAGAGGAAATAATGGAATAAATGGTAGTTTTGAATTTGGTGTTATAAATGAATATGGCAAATGGCAACGTAGAGATGAAAAATTTTGTAAATTAGACATCTATTCAGTTGATTGTGTAACACAAAATAATTCTGGAATCTTTGAACCTGGAAGCTCTATTAATGTTGGTATGAATATTTTTAATACAGGATGTCCAACACCAAAACATACTCCTATTAGAATTGAACTTGATGAATATAATATTTGGATTGTAAATAATCCAAAGGTTGATGCACCATTAAATTTGCTAAACTATGATTCAAAATATATTAGAAGCGATCAAGGAATGACGATAAAAATTGATGATCCAAAAATTGTAACAAACGGAATACCATTATCCGTACCTATAAATTTAAATAAATTTAAAGCAACAATGACAAAAATTGAAAGGCCTGTATCAATCTCAACTCATACATCAATTTCTTTTGACATTAAACAACCGATTAATATAAGTGAAGTAATATCCATACGTTCTCCTGGTGGTTTACAATATGAAGTATTTTGGTTCGTTAATAATATTAGTTATTTAAGCTTTGGACAAAATTCAACATTTAGACGATTAATTAGAACCAAATTAACTAGAGGAGAATCATTTGGTATTGAAATTGATAACCAAGAAATTAAATATATAGAAGCATATCAATCTATTCAAGTTACAAGTAAACTTACACTTGATCAAAATTATAATGGAATTCAACAATTTACTGTAACTTTACAAATTGGTGATAATAACGATCTACCTAATATTCTCAAATCCATTCAAACACGTAAATTTACGATTCAACCACCATTAGCAGAGAATATACCACATTTATTCCTTGATATTACAAAAAATGAATGTATTAATCTCGCTGGTTCTAACACATCATTTTGTAAAGATAATGGATCAATTAATTTAACTTTATCAAAAGAAATTCGTTATTCTATTAAAGGGTCAATCAAATTTGGGGATGGTACATTAATCGTGTTAGATCATTATTTTAATTTTGATAAAGATGCTTTAATTTACATTATACAAAAAACTTCTCCAATAAGATGTGATGTAAATCTTATCACAGACGAAAATGAATGTCATATATTTGCTTTGATAGCAAATACATTTGATGATAAAAGCAACAAAATTGATTGGAAATTTCAAACAATTAATAGAATTAATAACAATATTAATACATATTCTACGCCTTTTAAACTTCGGGTTGGACAGATTACTCATAATATTGAACATGGTACAAAAATTTTTGAACCAAATTGTAAAGGATTTATTGAAAAAGTTATGGTATTTAATGAAGGTGAAATGCCTTCACCAAATAATCAAAATATTATCATTTCACTTTCACCAACAAATAATATAATTCCTGGTAATTCATTTTTTAGAATTAATCAGTCAATTCCTTATTTTGGAACGTTTGAATCGGAGAACATAAATTTGAGATTTTCTATCAAAAATAATGAAAATGGATTTAATAATATTATTCCTTTACGTATTAAAGATCATATTAAATTCAACACTAATATTAAATCAATTAATCATACATTACAAAATTTTGATAATTTTCCATTACAAGAAATTATCATTCAATATCCTATTGAAATGGGAGAATATTTGGGTTATAGAAATCCTTCCGCAACAGAAGAAATTTATAGTTTATATTGGAAAATTAAGAATATTAGTAATGTAGAATTTGGTAAATCTTCAAATATTGGTCGTCTTATAGTTACTTCAGTAGATAATAATATTCCAAATAATGTTTTACATATAAAAGAAATTGAATCTTTAATGAGTGAAAACTATTCATTAGAAACGAGCAAAGTTAAAATTAGTGATGAAACTTCACTTAACTCATTTAATTTTAAATTATACTTAGGTTCAATAGAAACACCTGAAACATTATTACCGATTCAATCATATCCATTCCATTTATTACCATTATCACGTGAGGATACTTATAAAAAATTTGATTTGGTATTTGATTTAAATGAGCTTTAAATAATCAACAATTAAATGATTACATCCAACCTGGAAATTTTAAATTTACAATTTCTACACCAAAATCAAAAGATTTTAAAATTGGGGATGTTAAAATTCAAGGAAAATTACAATATACGAATGGTTGGATGATTAAGATTAATGAACAATTTACTTTGGACTTATCCGGTTGGATATACTTGTATACAAATGGAAAAGACAATATTTCGACCGGATCAATTAATATTAAGGTCGCACAAGAAGATACACATCTTCTTTATTTAATTGACAAATCTTGTTTAGAAAAATGTGATAATCAATTATATCGAGTGATAGATAATAATAGAAACCCCGAATATTATAGAATATATGAATTTACATTAGTTAATTATGAATGTATTCCAGAAGATGATAGTGGTATATATGAACCTGAAGGTCGAATAGTTATACATAAAATTGAAGTTAAAAATACTGGTGGTATGCCAACTCCAACCAGTTATGATGTTGAAATCTCCGTTAATATTTTAAATTCAACTGAAATTTCTTTACCAAAGGATAATAGATTAAAATTACCTAAACCTATTGTAAATTCTGTGAAAAAAATATTAAATCCAATTAAAAGTGACGATGAATTATGCTTGGAATTTCAAATAAAACAAAATAAAGCTTCGAGGGATAAACCATTAAATATAACGGGAGAGATAAATTTAAAAGCCATAATGTTTGGAATTAATCGGGAAATAAAAAATTTTACATTACCAAAACAATTTAACATACAATATCCGATTCAAATTTGTCCTAATACTAAAATTCAAGATATTCCATATAAAAACATAACAAGAATTACTTGGAGATTGAATAATATTAGTCAAATTGATTTTGGATCAGAATCAAAATTAAAGAGGGTTATTAAAGTTCAAGTTAAAATTGAAAATATGTCACCAGAAAATAGTTTGAAATTCAAAACTGACCGAGGTTTAAATGATATTTTTGAACAAGAAATTTCATTATTAGAAGCCAAACAATCAAAAGATATGTTTTGTGAATTGATTAGAACATTAAAAAATCAACATGCAACGGTTATAGATGCAAACCTATCTATTACGCTTTTTATTGGTTCCATAAAATCACCTGATACAGAATTTGGTATTGAAATACGAAATAAATATATCGAAGTTTTTCCAAATTATGAATCAAATAGCGATTCCGACTTTTTACTTGTAGCAAATGCTAAAACAACCAAAAAAGACACCGTTTTTTGGGATAAGTTATGTCGAAAATTTGGATTATCAATGTCTATTTGGAATATTAAAAGAGAAGGACATTTTGATTTATTTGAATCTAGTATAATTAAAGATTATTTAGGGAAATCTATAGTCATACTTAATGATGAATTAAATGAGAACAAACATATAAATCAAACCATAAATTATCTTGATCCTACCCAGTTTTATCAAACTGTTAAATATTATAATATCAAATTTTTTATAATTGGAATGAATATTAATGATCAAAAAATCAAAGAATTATTTATACCAATAGAGATGATTAAGACCAAACCTATAGCATCATATGAAAAAGTTAAAAGTTATATAGAAACGAAGAAGTTGATAATAAGTGAAAGTGGGAAATATGAAAAATCCGAAGAAAAAAATGTTCAAAATCTTATAAGAACGTTGGATTTGGAATACATTAATACTCATTTATTACCAGGAGGCATAAATTGTTTCGCATCAGAAGAATCATATAGAATGAATAAATTACGAAAATTATCAAAATTTTTACAAAAATTTTATCCGGGAGATCGACATATTATTTTATCAACTATCACTAAAAATAGCGATTATGATCAAATTATTTTATATAAAACCATCAATAGGACAAAACAATATTTAACGTATAATTCCGTTCAACTGGATAATATCGATGATCATCAAATTGAAAGAATGTCTATGATTGGATTATTATCTTGTATTCCATTTTCGAAAAGGCTTGAAAAATTACGACAAATTTTATTTGACCCTATACAAGATGCAGATCAGAAAAATGTGCTTAAAAGTTTGATTGAAGCTGATCTAGCAATGGAATTAAATGGGTTATGTGGATCGAATATAATTTCAAAGAAAATGAAATCAGATATTTTATCAATACAATTAGAATTATTTGACAAATTTTGTGGATTTGTTAAATTTATAATTTCAAAAGAAAATTCAATTTCTGATGAACATACAAAATGGGCACAAAGTGTTTTTGCAAAATTAAAAATTTTGCTACATTATTCTAATTTATTATTTTTTAGAAATAATACTCGAATTGATGAATTGAAACAAATTATTTATGATGGTTATGTAAAAGCTTTTGAAAAATGTAACGTTAATAATCAATATAATCATCCTTTATTACATTATTTAAAAACTGAGGCTAAAAGTATAAAAAAGAATTGGAAAAATAATTTGGAATTAAAGGTTAATAAAAAAGGAAAATTAAAGCTTTTTAGAGGTTATATGATAGGAATTTTACTATCAAATAATTTAAAAACTGATAATGAATTATTTAATGATGATTTAGATATTATTCTATCAGATGATGATTACAAGATTATTGAACAAAATCATAAAAATACTATTAATAGGATCGAAAAAATGAAAATTAAACATCAAGAACAGATTGAATTATTAGAACATCAAGCTAATTTCGAAAATTTGGAAGATCATGGAATTGAAGTAAATAATATTGTTTCTGCTGAAGATATTGCTGAAACTGCAAATCAAGGATTGAAAGCATCTAATTTTGAATCTGACGTGATTATGAATCAAGGATTATTTAATTTCGGGTTTGAAGATACTACCGTAAATCCGTGATTACGAATCGAGGAATTGAAGTTGAAGAGACTGAAACTTCATGATGTTTTTTATATAGCAATTATATGTCGTTATTTTTCTAAAAATAAATAAATAAAATATTATTCGTTATTTATATTATATATATTATTTGATTTAAAATTTAAAAAAATGCTACTTACAGTATATATAAAATATAACAATGAATTTGGTTTCCGTGAAAGGTAGCTAATTTGTTAGTCGATTAATATATCCCATTTCATAGTGGATACGGACGAAACCATAAAGGAGTTAAATGTTTTCGTCTCATTCTTATGATTGACATAATGCTTTCCAAACTGTTTTTACAAATTACAAAGGCAGGGCATAAATTAGTACTGTAAAAATCGGGGATTTTCGGATAAAAATATCCGGTAAAATTTTATAGGAATCGGGATATTTTTCCGAATATATTAATAATAAAATCATTACCAATTATTATCAATTCTCATCAAATAATTTCAATTTACAATATGATATTAAAACCGAACCGATTTACTGATTCGCTATCGGTGTTTCTGGACCTGTTAACATTGACTAAAGGTCGATATATTTCCATGACATTAAAAAGGACGTTCATCCGTTCATCATATTGTTTACCTTTACCTTGAAATATTATGATAGATGACGATTTGGATTAAGATAAATCGAATGGAAAAAGAATAAATATTTCCGATTCCTACTTTTTTAGTACTAAAGAATCGTTACTTCATGGTAGTGTAACACGTAGCAAAGAGTATGAAATTTATGGATACGTATTTTCATCATGCACTAGGACTTGTTCATAATAACCAACGCTATGGCAAGGAGTCCTTTTGAATGATAATGTATAAAGCTGTTTATCAAGTTTTTTAAAAGACTTGGCTAAGTCAGCAACAAATAGTTACGATTTGTTTCACTTTATTAAATATAATTATAAATTAAGAATAAAATTTAAATTTAATTTTTCATCTATATGATTATTCAATTTTAATTTTCGCAAATGTATTAATAACATGGTCCAATGATTATTAATTAGTACAAAAGTTAATTTTAACTTTAATTAATTTAAACTTTATTATAGCTTTTAACAATATATAACAATTAGCTAAAACTAAAATAATAAATGTTAAAGCAATTTTTAACATTTGGTTTCTGTTAAGTAGGCATCACTAGACGTAATCTTGAATTTGTATTATAATTAATGCAACGGAGAGATCACTATTACAGGATGATTATAGATGGCGAGCACCCCACGAGGCCACGACTATGGATTTTAATAATATTTTTGATTTTAGCCTTTTCAAAATTCATTCATAATTATACTTTCATTTATAATCGCGAAAATAAGGAAAGATTAAATTTATATGATCGATTTTGCTGATCAGCATAAATTATACACTACAGATGACGTTTATTACTGCGCTATTAGTAAAGAACAAATGTAAACTAACGTTATTAGGATTATTATGTTTCGTCATTCGATCCTTTCGATATTTCTTTATAAAAAAGCCTTTTCCACATTCGGTCTATTTGGTCGTACTTAACCAAAACGACAAACTATATGTTTCTCTGTTACTGTTCACCCTTTTTGGTTATTTTATTATTGGCGTTTATTTCTTTACTTAGTCCAATTTGGCTAACCATACTCCTTGTAATACTAACGTATTACAGGTATAAATGGATAATGTATAATCGTACTCTTTTCATTCTTTTTCAAATCGATAAAAAGCCGATGCTCACAAATATTTCTTACAGGAAAAACTACAAAAAAGAAATGGATTTCCAGCAGAGTTTTCTGAAGAAACAAAAAAACAACTTACTTTATGGCATGATATAATTCTAAATAAACATGAAGACGATGATGATGAGATTTTCTGTAACGACCATTATCAATAATTGAATACAATCAAAGCGGGTCTTGCCAGCCGAAATATCTCAGAGAATGATGTTGACGGAGGTATAACTATTAAATATTCTATAGTCTATTTTAAAATTCTTTCTAACTTTATTTTTTGAAATAGTAATTAGAAGAACTCCCAACTATATTCCTATCGCATTTCCAAGGGTACGCCCGCCACAATTAAATTCGGTCATTGCATTCAATAGTATGCAAACATTGGAAGATGCTATTGTATGATTATTTGAAAGGTATAGTAACCTGACACAAGGACGGTCGTTGGATGAGTATATGTAGTGGAATTTCGCAGGGCTAATACGTTTGATGTTCTGAACGAAGACGTTGTTTTTGATTGATATATTTACTTTTCTATCTTAAATAGCTAGTTAATGATATATTATAATATTTAGTAGAATGGAGCTCTGAAAATATATTTTTTTGTATTAAGTAATCTTGATATTATTATTTTGAAAGTCAAGCTTGTGCTATTTGTTAATTCTTAGTATATAAATAAAATAACCGCGAACAAAGTCATTTTTGTGGAATTTATATATGTTATCTTACTATCGCCCATGAACAATGCGAATGAAGATTGATTTATATATCGTTGTCTCAGCAAAATTTTCTAAGGTCTGCATTCTCGCATAAGCTCAAATTCAGAAAAAAAAAAGAAAAAATATTTTAAGCCTACGGTAAATGTATGTTTGGTATTATGAAGACCATATGTAGTTATTCCAGAGCACCTTCGAGTATTGAGAATTTGTTGTTATTTAGTAAACTTTAAATACTTATCTGTTATGTAATGCTAACCAGGTAATTATTTTTTTAGTAAATAAAAATTTTCTGATTTTTTTTTTCCGACTTAAACCGTAAATGAGAAGGGTGCTTTACGATTGATCCAACATATTTTGCCGTTGACCAGGATTCATATAGGTATTTCCTAGTCCCATTCTAATTTTTCTCTCGAAAGTGGTGTCCAGTAATCGCTTCTTTCAATGTAGGCCAAAAGTTTACATCACTAAAACGTAGAATTGACGGATTAGTGGATCATGTGTTGGTAAGTCATCCAAATCATCAAATAATCAGCGGCTTTGGAAATGGCAGTCTTAGGCACGTTGGAAACGTCAGTCTTAAAACATCAATCTTGGAATCAGTAGTCTTAGGGTATATTTGAGGACGTATCATTAGTGGAAGGAGTCTTGGAATTGATAGTAAGTATTGCTGACTCACCTTACGAGTCAAAACTTTCTTATTCATAATGTTTTATTCGCTTGACCAGGAACCTTTTAAGATAGGTCTCAAGTAAATCACCGATTCTCTGCTCCATAGAGCTAGTCGATAAAGCATATAATGCCAAGCAAATGTAATTAAACCTCTTTTTGACGAACTCTCTGTAAGTGTAAAGTTAATCGTCAAAGAATTTCCTTTATTTCTAGCAATACAATTTTCAGAAACAAATATATTGCAAATATATGTTCATTGAGATCAAGTATCATCAGGTCAAACAATTGTCATTATTGACTTTGCTACATATTATAATAATACAGGATGTAGAAATGGTAATTATGATGAGATAAGTTTTTTCCGATTGATGATATTATGTCCGAATGTAATAATAAAATTCCTTTGTCTGAATATATCATAAGAATAATTCTTAACATTGCTAAAGATCAAGATCCATATGTAAATCGTTTCATCATGGATATTGTACGTATGAAATTATTTGTACAGGTTTGAATCTTCGAATGAAAACAGAAACATGAAGGATACGCTATACTACTATTGTGATGGCCACCCTGAATAGAGGAACGAAACTACATGGTCATCAGTCCAAGGTCACGTGATACCGGAACTCCCGTTCACAGTTTTGCTTTTGTATCTGTAAAAAGGTACCAATATTTATGTAGTCATCTGTACCACTCACCTTGTTATATAATGCCATGTATAAATATTGTACGTGCGTAACACTATGTTTGATCGATATCCAAGCTATTGTACACTTATTATGGATTTCACAATGCTACTATATTCCTTTTATGACGGTAGTCCATTGTTAAAATTATAAGTATGAAAATGACATCATATCAGGAATTATCGATCGATATTAACGGAGCTTCTTCACCAATAATAGAAGTTGAATCAGATTCGTCGTTAATCGGCAACCTATTTTATAAACGAAGTAATTCTCTCGATAATTTACAATATGAAATATTTTGGTTTGTTAATAATATTAGTAATTTAAGTTTCGGTCAAGATTCAAAGTTAAAAAGATTAATTAAAACTAAATTAATTAGAGATGAATCAACTTATGTTGAAATAGATAATCAAAGAAATTAATTATTTAAAAGCAAAACATTCGATTCAAATTACAAAATTACAAGTAAATTTTTACTTGATCGAAATAATAATGAAATTCAACAATTTATCGTACAGTTCCTTTACGTATTAAGGATCATATTACATTCGATAATACTTTACAAAAGTTTAGTAATGGTTCGCAAGAAACTTATCATTCAATATCTTATTGAAATGAATGAATTCTTTGGGGTATAGAAATCTTCTGCAACAGAAGAAAGTTATAAGTTATTTTGAAAAATTAATATTAAAATAATATAGAATTAGATAAATCTTCAAAAACTGGTCGTCTTATAGTAACTTCAATATATATAGTATACCAGACAATACTTTATATACACGAGATTCAATCTTTTTAAATGAGTAAAAGTCATTCATTTCAATAGAATTATCCGATTATTACGAGGGACTTATAAAAAATTTGATTTGGATGAATGATTACTTTAAAATGATTACGTTAAAACTGCCAAATTTCAACTTACAATATCTATATCAAAAGTTAATATTGATGACGTTTGAGATTCAATATACGAATGGTTGGATGATCATCAATTTACTATGGATTTATTTGGTTGGATTTTAATTTGTTTACAAAAAAAATGTCGGTTCATTTCATCTTTTAACAATACATCTTGTAACGAATATACAATTCTACATTTACGTATGACACTTTTAGTGAAAAAAATACGCCCTTTTAATAGATTGAATTTCTTTTTCATTACGATTTGGGTGGTCTGATAAGCTGGCCGTGCATATCTAGCTAATAGAATAATTAGATGATGGTTTAGATTTCAAAAGATATTACTCTAAGAGTCTTGTCTATATTATAAAACAATTGTCCGAACAATAGAGTCGATTAATCAGGTAACTGTTCTAAGTTTTAAAATTATCGAAAATTATGAATTATTTATTAACGTAATTAAATTGTACATAAAAATTTTATTTTCTGGCATTCTTTAAAAGAATTATGGGATTTCGAATAAAAAAAGAATTTGAGATTACAATATTGAAAAGAAAATCAATAATAAATAATAAATGTTGAGTATTATTAAGCTTCAACTTTAGAAACAACTAATTCAAGATCGGGATGAGGTTTATTAACTATATCATTTTTTCTCTTTATATGCAACCCTTCAACTGGCTGAAAGACGAAATTCCTAATTAACATACTTAACAATGTTTTAAATTCAGTCATAGCCAATTTATTGCCTATACAAGATCTTGGACCAGTATGGAAAGGTAAATAGTTAAAATTTGTTACATTCTTAATTAAGGAAGGATTTAACCATCTTTTTGGATCAAAATCATCGGCCGTTGGACCCCAAATTGAAGGTAATCTATTAAGTACCACAATTGGAATTACGATTGTTGTATCCTAATAAGAAAAAAAAAATTTTTTATTATTAAATCTCGGCAAACAGTAATTTATCAAATTATGTAAACTTACCTTCGGAATGAAATAATCACCAAACTTCGTATCTTTTAAATTAGATCTGAAAACATTTGTAGCTAAAATAAAAAAAAAAAGATTTACATTAATAAAATTATTAACTATTTTGAAAAAAATTCTCAGGTAAACATACCTGGTGGAATCAATCTTAAAGTTTCTTTAGCTATACAATTTAAATATTCCAAAGAATTAATTACATCAAATGTAGGATTAAAATTTAATTTATCAGGAAAAGCGTTAACTAATTCTTCACGTAATAAATTTTGTTCGTCGGGATGTTGTGCAAGTAAGTATAGAGCCCAACTAATTGCAACACTTGTAGTTTCATGTCCTGCCGCTAAAAATGTCATAATCTAAAAAAATATTCATAAAAAATGTAAATAATTAATTAATTAAATTACTGGAAATGAATTTATATGTTTATTACCTGAAATTTTAATTCTTCATCAGTCATTTTGTCTTCAATTGGTAAATCTTGATTGATCATAATTAACAAAGAGAGTAGATCTTTTCCAACCAACTTATTATCTTTAACTTCTTGACGTCTTTCTTCATACAATTTCATTGATATGCGTTCAACAACTTTAATAGCATTATTAAATCTATTATTAGTAGATATTGGAATTTTTCTAATAAATGGAATAACGGTTGATAAGAGAGTAATGGTAATGGCTAAAGATGTTGAATTGAAATTCCAAATAGTATCATAAGCTTCAGCTAATTCATTCCGAGACGTTAGCGAGTTGAATTCATAATTAAAACCTAAAAAAGAAAAAAATTCTTAAGATTATAAACGTGTAATATGAAAAATTAACAGATTTTTTTTTTATTACCAACTAAACCAATAATATCTAGAGTTGCTTTTGACAAATAAGGTGAAATAATAATTCTTGATTCTCCTTTATTTACTTTATCTTCAATTAAATCTTTTAACGTTGTAGATACGCGAATAAAAGTTGGTACCATTTCCTAAAATATATATATGTGTATAAATCAATTTATTCATTTATTTTTATCATAATCATTATTTAGGATAAAATACTTTAATGTTATTATGGGAGAATGCTGGGGTCATCATTTTTCTTTGTCTCTTATGAGTTTCTCCTTCTGAAAATCCAATTCCTTTGCCAAGGATTCTCATGAGAACGTTCAATAAAGAAGGTTTAGGAAAGTCATAGACTTGATTTAAAGCAATATCTTGTATAGCTTTAGTATCTGTTACTAGAATAATGGGTATATTTAATACCCCATGATATTTTAATATACTTCCATATTTTTTCACCCATCGGATTTGTGGTTCACCAGACTATCGAACAAAAAAAAATAATTAAATGATAATTAATTTTCATTAATAGATACGTTTAAATATCTACCTCCTCTGCGAATAATGAATTAAAATGTCCAAAAATGAAACTTTCGGATGGTGGGCCAGGAATTTTTCTTAAAGGAGAAATATAATACGGCCAAATGTATACTTTATAAGTAAACCATCCTAAAACTCCAAATAAAAAGCTACTAACTAAGAAACTCAAATCAATCATTTTTTTTTTTAACGAGAGTGGGGAAAAAATTGTAAGGGACAATTATTATAAAAATAACCAAAATTGGATTAATGTAAATCATTGTATCAATGAAAAAATTTTTTCTTTGTTTATTTAACATAAATAATTTACGAAGTTTAAATCCTCGTAACACGAAAGCGCAGTTAATCACAAAATCAAATCACAAACTAACATAAGCTCATCGCATTGAGACTTTATATTTACTACGATACAAATCCTATTACAAACATAAATCTGACATTCATAATCCTATAATCCTGACAAATCATAATCCCTCATTATTTCCGACACTCCGACACATTATCTGAAAATATTATAATAATCATAATTGTTTTTGCGAAAGAATTAACTGTTGCGATAAAAATTTTAATTTTTGTAAATAAATATTAATAATTATCCATAACCCCCGTTATATCAATCATGTGATTTTACAGAATTATTTGATTGGCTAATTTTTTCGATTTTATTAAAATTACAATTTTATAAAAATAACTGAAAAGGCCAAAGAATTTATAGAAAATAAAATGTTTATCAATAATATAGTATTTATAAAATTTTTATTTAATTTATTAATACTAGCGAAAGAATACACGATCACAAAGAAATAAAATCAAAAATCATAATAGCAAATATTAAATACAATGTCCAAGCCCAGTATAAAAAAACAATAACTCAAAGCCAAGTATAATATATAAAATTTAAAATCCCAAACGAAATGACGCAATAAAAATAAGAAATTAAAAAAATGAAACCCGACCTGTCCAAAAAGGTAAAAAAAAAAAGAAAAAAAGGTTAGTTGACTGAAACATAAAACTTACCACTTACTAAAATGTTGAACTAGAACTTTAAAATCTAAGAAAATAGTTACTTAAGGAATTGAGGAATAAAAAACAGAAAAATAAAACAAGGTACTACGGCAGATGTAAACAAATAATAAATAAATGTGACACAATAGTCGTATCATAATATGTAGTCACATGATATGACGAAATAGCTGGGGACAATGAAGTGTCGGGAATAATTATTATGATTTGTCAAAGTCGGGTTGCGTTATATCGGGCATTCTGATCGTCGGGATTTTGAATGGTTGAGACAATGAGACAATTGAGACATCCAATATTGAAATTTGAAATCAGTATTATTGGTCACCGCAGTATTCCTAATGAGATATTATAAATAATATCTAGCAAGAAGCGGTGTCCCGATTCAGAAAATTCTTTCCGAGGATGAATAAATACTTATGACATTTTTAACGTTAGAAAATAATTTACGAAAAGATAAAATTTTAAGAAATATAATAGTTGATCGTGCGTGGATGATCAATTATATCAACGGCGATAAATCTTTATTAATACGAATTCATACTAAGTTTTTTAATACTAGCCCAGCAGTTTGCAGAACGAAAAGTTCATCACCGGAGACTAAGAGTCCCAGCTTGCGCTGCTGTTCAGACATGACGTTAGATAAGTTGTGATATATCGGGCGACAGTCGAGCACTCTTTAAAAAAGAAAAAAAATCTTTTTTTACTACAAGTGCCGCCCATTATAACGACACTCTTCGGGCCGTTAGTAAATTTTTTCTAATTGTCGTTATAATGTGATTTATTATGTTTTATATAGCGACATCAAAGGAATCCAAAAAATGGCATGTCGTTATATAATAATAACGAGATGTCGTTATAACGGGCGGCACTTGTATTCAACAACTTAACTATTTTGATTTTAATTTATCTTTCAATTAAACCTTTTCAATGTCAAAACTACACGAACAAAAAAGATGAATTATCATATTTAATGTGTTACTAAGAAGTAAGAACACATTGCTCACTGATCTTCTCCTTCAACAAGTACGAGTTTTTATCTAAGGATTGCCAAAATGCGTCTCTGAAACCAATCATTCAGACTAAATCTGACCTGTTCGCATCAATAATAACAACCGAATAAGCGATTGATTTACAAGTTGATTCATAGAATGTTCTTCAAATTAAACCGGTCCAATTAATTAACAAATTCATCTTGAAATTTTAATTCTCTCCTTTTTTAATTGGTACAGCTTTATATTAAAAAAAACAACATTAATACTACGGATAATTAAAAAATATATGCAGTTTGTTTCTAGAAACGGTTTATTTTTGTATATGGTACTAATGTATAAGTTTGATCAACGTTACAGATCGTTATAATTACGTATTTATTTACAAGAAAATATATAAGATAAGGCATATGTATTAAAGGATTTTTCGGGAATACTACGGTGGCTGTCACCTATAAACAACGGTAACATTAAATTTTTATAAATCATTAATAAATAATCATAGAAAAATCTAAACGATAGTGCAGCATGTAATGCACATTTCAATCGGTTTATTTTATAGAATTTGAAATAATATTATGGGTCAACCCATGGAATTTTTATGGATTATGTAAAATTCCATGGAAATCCATAAAAATTCCACGTAATGTGACAAAAAAAAAAATTTTGCCGCAATTAATAAATAATATAAATAAATGATTGTTGTTTATAGGAGAATAAATTTTATTTGTACATATATTTATTTTGGTTCACGTGATACAAGGTGAAACTTTATGCAGGACAAAACCGAACCTGGCATCCTTATAAACTCTTTGGGTTAATAATAAATGTCGTGTCACGTGTAATTAATTTGAAAACGCTCGGGGACAAGAATAAAGTTAAGAGCCTTTTTTTTGTGCTTTATTATCTTTTTTGATTACTAAATACGCAATTATTACGGTTAATTCTATTCGCATTGCATGTGGATATGATTTTTAAAATTTATATATCTTCTAAATGGATTTCTAATGTGTCCTTTTTCTATTTATTAGGCTAGAACGATAGGCCAATTTCAAACTTCACGGGTTGTTTGTTTTTGCATATATATACAACACTATTTGCATTACTCTTAAGATCTAAATTTGAATATTGTCTCTCTGAGAACTGATATAAATTTACTCATTTATAATCTGGTCGTTTATAATTACGACAATAATTCCTTCCTTTAATAAATATTATCTTTTAAACTATATAAATTTCACTCATTTACAATCTGGTCATAAAGCGTCAATAATTTTTCATTATAAAAAATTACCTTTTAAGCTATATAAATTTAAAGCGTCAATAATTTTTCATACAAATATTATCTTTTAAAGATGCAATCCCAAACTGTAATAATAATTGAGAACGGTAACAGGTTTACTGTAGAATCGATAATCTCTTTGATTCTTACTTCCATTAACATCATAAGTTGTTCGTATGTTCTAAGTCGATTATATTTTATTCGTCGATTAAAAGATGCTGAAATCAAATATCCAACTTGCTTTGCAATTACATGTAAGTTACCTGCACGTGATTTATTTTATTGAACTGGTAGTTTCTAATATGTTATCCTTTTTAATTTTAGGTTTAATTTATTCTATATTGCAAATTATAAATATTCTTATAAATAATTGTTCACATTTACAAAATTTTCGAACTGAAGTATTTTGCAGAATCTTTGAGAAATTTTATCCAACATTCTTAACCGCAAATCTGTTATTAATTGGATTCTTAGAATTAACAACTTTATCAAAAACAAAAAATAAAATTGATAATGAAACTGGGAAAAGTGATAATTATATATGGCAAGAAATGTTTTTATTATCTTGGGTTGCTTCCATATTTAGAATAAATCGTTATGAACAATTGGAATTAAAGTACGTATCATTTATTGAATTTTTCTTTGATAAATTTTCCTGCGCTATATATTGATCTAACTTTCTTTTAAAATCATAGTCATACATCTCCCAAACATGCAATATTCGAATATCATTTCAATGCTATTATAATATTCATTGGTATTATAAGCGCAATTTTTTATTTATTTGAATTAAGAAAACTTTTACATAAAGTTATTTCACGAGAACTTTTAATAAAAAAATCGGAAACCTACGATTATATGAACCCTAATGTTATTAGGTCTTATTTTTTTTGTATTATCCCTTTTCTTTTTCAATGGGTGAGTAAATTTATTATAGGGCTAGCTATTGTTCGCATGTTGTTTAATATTATAATATATTTATTTTACAGTAATTATACATTTATTTATTAATTTCTTGATTTTTTTTTTTTTTCTAGTCTTTAATATTATTTTATAATATTATGAAATCAATTGGAATTAATGATTTATCTTTGAACATTTTCTTGATAATTGGTAAGTATCTTATATAACTTATTTTGTATATACTGTATATAATGTAAATTTTTTAAACAAATTTTATGAAATTTTTAGCTGTAAATATTGGAGGAATTGGATATGGAATATCATACTTTATTTACGAACGAAAATATCTTTTCAATAATTTCTCGAACGACCATCCAATAATACTTTCATATGGCGCTTTATTACCAACAGACGACCAATTAATTTCTGTATCAACACAATAGACTCCTTACTTTAGATTTTCTTTTTCTAATAAAAATTTTAAAATTTTATACTGTATTAATAAAAATAAATAAGTTTAACACGCACGATCAATTAATTTGTTCGCTACATTTTTTATTGGTGAAACATAAATTAATTTAACACTGTGCATGATGATAACCTGATAAGTTAAGGCGTAGTATGACATCAGTGATGAGCTCATCATTTGTATTAATAACATTAATAACGGATTATTAAAGCCTGTATTTTTTTTTTTTTAAAAAAAAACCAAATCTCCTTTGCCAGAAAATATTTTGTTTCTTCGGTAGTTACAGAATAGACGCCAACGTTTGCGAGCGTCAGGATAGGAATATAAAACGTTTGTCATATGTTAGGGTTTAACTGGCTAATGTTATGGTTACATGAATTACATGTTGTATTTTTGTTGGCGTATGTAAGATCCCCATATGTAGTGCCTATTTAAATTTAAATTTAGCTACACGAGTATCTCTAGATTATCACGATCATTTGATAATGTTTTTATTCAATCTTATCACATCGAATCGTTTGGAAAGTAACAAATTTTATAGTAATAACATAAAATATACATTACAGTACAGTCGATTCTAGTAGTATCAGATATAATGCTAATTTGGTTAATAATTAATTTACATTGTACACTAAAACACATATCACGAGTTTCGGTGTAACCATTGGTTTCTCGTATCATTTTCTTGAGATTCATCTTGTTTTACGGGTTACTTCCATGATGATTGAAATTTCTAATAATTTCTTTACAATAATACGGTATGTCTTTCGAAATTGATCAGTGAATCCTTAATAATAATGATTTTAAGTTCAATTAAATAAAATATTTTTAACAATCAAGATTTTTCGAATGTGGAAACATTCAGTTAAAATATTTGCGAGATTAAAATATTGAAGTCTGAAATTATTACAAAGATTAAAAAATTTACTATCCAGTCGGGTTTATCGGAATTTCATATAATTATATTTACCGACAATATAACAGTATGTAATAAATCTATTGGATGAGTTTGCATGATCATGCATAATTTTACATATTGACCAGGGGAGCGAAAAAATCTACATGGGGTCATTACTTATTAGGAGTTATTATATCCATATACAGTACTTGTATTGTTGATAACATTTATCACGTGAATAATATACAGTAATAACAGATAAGCCTGATATATATATAATAACAGATAATATGATCAGCATCGTAAAAATCATTCATCCTTAATGAACTTTTCCACTTTGATCCCTTTTTAATTTATCGTTTTAACAATCTTACTTTTTAAAGATTATCATCCGTCAAACTTATTTCACAATAAAAAACCTTAAACTTGGTATGTAATATATATATATATATATATTAACTCAAATGAAATTTAAAATAAAGTTTTTTAAAAGATTTCGTTATAATTAAGATGCATCTGCGTGGTGAACAAGCTTTATTCCAATAAGTAGATCTTTTATATAGTGGCGTGAGAATATTATACTTAGAAGGTTTATCTCATATTGAACTGCATAATTTTTATGCATTGATAGATTAATTCGATTTCGTTTTAAATCATTCAAATGGATCTAAAAACGAGAAAATAACAAGAAAAACTCATATTTTTATTTTTACTTTAAAAAAAAAAATTCTCTTTTAATCCTTTTAAATCATTTTATAATTCATTTTAATTCTTTTGAATAAAACAAAAATTAAAATAGTGAAGATAATCACTGATAATATAAGCAGATACTGTATATAACGAAATCAGATATGTCAGACAGCTGTATAATAACGTGCTTATAAAAATAAACCTCAGCCTTAAACTAAAACAAGTGATGATTAGATAAGCCGCAAAATGCAGACGTTATTTATTTAATACATCATAACCTGTTTCATATGATGTAACATCCGTAAATACTGCGCCACACTTTAAAAATGGCGGGGAAAGGCACACTTCACCAAAATGAAATCTTTTCACGTTTTTATACATTTTTATGATTTATTTTGAGTATAACAGATAATATATTTCATTGTGTAAATCCTTTGTTAAGCTCGTGCAACGTCATACTTTTGATGTTTGTATAAAAACCGAAAAGTTATTGATTATCTTTTTAGGGTTCATTGTGTTTTTTTTCTTTTAAAGTAAATAGCAATAAAGGTGACATGAATTTTGAACGGGTGATGGTGATCTCTTACAAGTTTGTGATCAAGCATTGTGGCCGTGCGGAAAACGAAGTTTCATTTATACCCTAAGTGATTGAATTTTATGCATGTGTTTAAACAAGAAAAAAAAATTATTGTTATATAACCCCTGAAAGTTCAATAATGATTGGTTTGTAAAACGCAAAAAAAAAAAAAAAATTTTTTTTTTTTTTATAGAGAAACATTTACACAACATTTTTCTTTGATAAATACATATGTGAAACTTATGATATTATTGGCTGACACAATTATTTTTCATAGTTTTATTCATTTTCATTTTTTTTTTTTTTTACACCGGAATTATTTATTTTGTTTAACATAAAAAAAAAAAAACTGATGATTTATCTTTTTTGTTTAGTGATTTTCTATTAAGGGGAGGGGGTTGAAAATTCTTTAAATCATATTATTATTTGTCTATATATATGCTAGTCAATCCAAAATCTCAGTTTTTTTTCTTTTTTTTAAAAAAAAAATTTTTTTTGCCCAAAAAAATATTTTTTTTTCAAATAGTTAATAATAATTTTTTAGAATAGAATAATATACACCCACAACACATATTATATATATTTATTTATTAGAAATATAAAAAAAGCTAACTAACGAAATAAGTAACAAAAAATTCCAACGAAAAAATCATTTGAAAGTAAAAATAAAAATTAATAACCAAATTATCCAATAAGAATTTTCGAGTCATGACAATTAACGAAGCAATAAGTACTCCGAAACGAAAACAAACTATGGTATGTATATATATATATATATATTAAGAATGATATATATTGACAAATATCTTTTTAAGAATGATATAAATTGACAAATATTTTTTTTTTTAAGAATGATATATATTGACAAATATTTATATTGTTTATTTATTCCGATATTAAAAAATTTTATTTATCTTCTTATTATTTATAAATAGCAGGGGCAAGTGACAGCGAGTAAATCTTTAAAATCTAAAAGTGCAATAAATACACCAATGTCTTCAAGTCCTCCTTCACCTAAACCTAAGCGTAAATATTCACATAATCCAAAAAGTAAATCATTAACATTAAGAACTTCACCAAAAAAAGATTTAGAAAAATCAGAATTTATGTTTTCTTCCGCACAATATGATGATAAAGACACTACTACTACCACAACAACAACAACAGCAACTGAATCTATTGAATCCTTAGCGTCACCTGTTCATTCTGATCAAACTAATTTAGAAGAATCCGACCCAAATTCTGCTAGCATCATTACATCTCCGACGAAATCATTAGGAAATCATGAATCAATTGAACAAGCTATAAAATCATTAGAAGAAAAAATAAAATTGGATCAACATGAACATGCTATACGTGTTTTATCACGTCAAATACAACAACCTGAATATAAAGATGATGTTAATGATTCTAACTCTTCAGGAAAGAAATCACTTCGATCTAATACTGTATCATCAAGACCAGTTGAAAGAAAACCACTCATAAAGCCAAAATCTTATTCATATGGTGGTGGTAGTGGTTCACAATCATACGGTAATCCACAAAAATCACAATCAGTTAATAACGAATCACAACGTAAAGCTTCTATTGCTTCTATTAAACCAAAAAATCTTTGTACTTGTGGTGATGCTGATAGTTTTTGGTGTCAAGTATGTGAAGCTCGGAGATTTAAATCTGGTTTTCCGAAATGGACAAGCGGGAATAAAATTATTGATACTTTTATTCAAGAAACTCAATTAACTACGGCTGGTCCGTTTAATTATCTTGAGTGGATACCGTTTGAAAGATTTCGTTATGTTAAAAGTTTTGGTGAAGGAGGTTATGGAACTCTTTCTACAGCTACTTGGTTAGATGGCCCAAGAAGTTTACGAGATGAAAAAATTCAAACAAAATGGAAACGAGATTCTAGAAAGAAAGTTATGTTGAAATTTTTACGTGATTCTGAACATATAACTCAAGGATTCCTTAATGAGGTATGTAATATAAAATAAACGAGTAGGCCATTTTTTTTTTAAAAAAATAAATTCATTTTCATTTTTTTATTTATTCTTTTTTATTTAAAGTAAATTTCTTTTTTAGTTTGCAGCTTATTATAAACGAATTGCATGGGATAACTGTATGTTACAATGTTACGGAATTTCACAAGACCCTAACACAAAGAATTATGTAATTGTTCAAGAATATGCGGAACATGGTAGTTTAAGAAAATATTTATCAGAAAATACAGAAAATACGAGTTGGAAACTTAAATTAGCATTAACTTGTGATATTGCCAAAGCATTGAAAACCACTCATGGAGCAAATATAATACATCGTGATTTTCATTGTGGAAATATAATGATTACAAGTGATGTATATACTGCCATGGGGGATCTTGGGTTATGTCATCCAATCGTTGGGGATGGAAAATTTTATGGAGTCTTACCCTACCTCGCTCCTGAAGTTATTCAAGAGCAAAAATTTAGTAAAGCTTCAGACATTTATAGCTTCGCTTTTGTTATGTGGGAAATATCTTCTGGTGTGAAGCCTTTTAATGACAGACCACATGATTCCGAACTGGCTTTTGATATATGTATGGGAACACGTCCTAAGCCCGTAGATGGAACTCCGCAAAGTTATATTAAATTAATGGAACAATGTTGGGATCCAGATCCTTCCAAAAGGCCAAGTGCAGAGTTATTACACAGGACTTTATACGATTGGGCGAAAAAAGTTATAGAGACACCAAAACTTCCTTATAAAGTTAATACAGAATTTGCTTTTGCTGAACAATGGCGGGTTAGAACTCATCCTCATCCAGCTGCCTCAACTAAAGATCATCCCGAAGCTAAATATACAAGCCAAGTTTTCGATTTTCATGATTTGAATATTCCTGACATGGAAGAAGTAGTTTGTGATCCACCAGATTCCGAACATGCTCAATCTCAGTCACCTTCCGCTGAAAGCGTTGGTAGTAATACTTTAGTTGAAGATTCTACCCAAAAATGTAAAAGTCCCGATAATCAATTAATGAACGATACAATAAGTATGTAAAGTATCTTTTCCATAAAAGTATATTTTTAAATCTTTTTTTCTTTTTTAAATACGTATTAATTTAAATTTATTAATAGGTCAGAAAATTCTTCCGAATGAAAAACAAATGGAATTTGAATTTTAATTTTTGGAATAGTTTATTTATAAGTATTATTTATTTTGTGAGATTATTCCTTCAATAAATTTATGAGACTTATCATTGAATGGACTTTGTTGATATAAATAATTTTTATTTTTTTATTTTATTTTTTTTTATTATTATTATTATTATTTTATTTTTTCTCTTCTCCTCTGATTTTTTATTTTTATTTTTTTTTTGTTCTTTTGGCTTAATTACTATTGATAAAGAGGGACAATTAATGTCAATTTGTGAAATGACGAGGAATTTGTAATGGAGAGGTTATTTCACGTTTGAATGTTTTAACGATTACTTAATGAACGTTTTGTACAGTATAATAACACTTTACTTCATCGAGATAATATTTCAACCTGTAAATGTAAATTACTTTACCTTTTTTTATTACATATTTTTTTTTAAAAAAAAAATACCCCCCATTTGTTTGAAAAATATTTTGACAATATTTTTTAGAATAAATTATGAATAATTTTTTTTTTACTTATATAAAAAGAAATTTCTTAAAAAACGGATTACTTTATATCAAGGTTTTTCGGGAATAAGTTTGCTATGGGTAGCGAGAAGTTAGATTTCTGTTATCATTTATTATGATATCAATTACAATACCTATTGATCTTAATTTCGGTCGGAATTAAAGATTAATTTTAAGTTTCATCATTTATTAAACCAATATTTGATATTTCAACCAATCTTAATTGACTGATTTATTAAAATGGTTGTTTTGGTGTGATAATTTTTTAATCATAGAAAATAATTACAAATTAAATTCGTGAGTAATGAATAATTTGTTAAATTTTACAAAAATAATAAACAACTTATTTAACATTATTTCTTATGATTTACATAATAGTTACAACCCTCACAAAATCAAACCCATCATCGTATTACTAATTAAAGATTTTTAGGCGTATAAAGATTACCGTTCTTTCTGCATGTTGTGTACATTAGTCTGAGTCGACGGAGTTGCACATATAATTGGGATGGTACCGCTCTATTAGTCTTTTTGTAGTTCATCAAATTACACTTTATATCTGGAATAGAACTAGCAAATGTTAATTGTTTATCAGAGAATGTGTTCCAAGAGACAGTGAAATCAATGAAGTTATTTTATATACCAAATCTGCACTGTGCGACGTCTGTGAAATGTATTGACCACCTCATCTGTCCTCGCACATCTATCTAATTTTAAATGGTGTTATTTCATTATTTATAGCGCTTTGTTAAACTCATTACAATGGAGAATGATGAACCCACGTTCACAGATTAAAAAAGAACATCTTTCTTTGCTTCTTAACAATTGACAAACATGTTAGTTTCTCAAGATTGCTAGCCACAATAATTACAAAATTTTCATCTAAATGTTGTAATGTTGCTACTAAAGATATAAATCTACATACCTTTTTTTTTTCTTCAACTTTTTTTATATGAACTTATCTGTGTGAGAATGAAGACCAGGACTGGCATTGTCACACACAAAATTCATCTTTTAGCGCTGCAAAAATCATTGGTCCTGTTGAAGACCATTCCGAATAGACTTTTAGCCATTTGAGAGATTTTCCTCAAACTTTTCGATCATCATCTTTTTCTGTTACAAAATAATATTTATATTAATACATCTATAAAACTCTGGAAAAATAAGTTTTTGATAATTTAGTCAATGATTACAAAAATGTGATCTACCTGGTTATCCCAATTCTTCAGATGAAAGCTTGACTTTTGGTGTAGACAAGACCATTTGAATCAAAGTCCAAACCTTCCATTTTGAAGTGCTGATAAGTAACATATTTGTTGAGTTTTCGAAGATCGATAACAAGTCTGGAATCTCCTGTCTTTTTGGGAACTAGAAATACTGAAGAGGTAAAGCATACTGTCTGTGGGTCTAATTTTCGGATAGAACCTAGGTTACGAGACCTCCTAAATAACATGTTCACGTTTTTAGCAATTTCATAAATATGACCTTTTCAGTTCACAATTCATCTATTTTGACTTTAATATTTTTTTTTTAACGCCTTTGAATTATCTTCTACTTTCCCATTGACCTTTTTTACTGCCTTCTATTTTCCAAATTGAGATAGATCTTGTACTTTCTCTTTGTCCTCTTGTATTGCATTCTCTAATACAATTGAATTATTTATTCTCTACTTTACTTTTAATTTCTTGAATGGTCTCATTCATTTTTTGTAAAATTATAGCCAAACTATCATTTTAATATTGCAATAGTTAACCATGAAAATGATACAATCATTTAAAGTTCTTATCAGAATAATTATATTCTTGCCCTGTTTATTAATTCTTTTGCATGAGAAGATAAGTCTATATTTTTGGGGATATTTTTGATCATCTTTTTCACTACACATCAACGTTGAAAAATTCAAGTTTCACAAAAGCGAATTAAGATGTATTTATTTTTATAATATAGATAAGTTGGCGTTACAGGAATTAAGAAGTATTTATACTGTATATACACCAAAATTATGTCACATCATGTGATTTTTTTTCGCATAGTTTTATTTAACTCTCATACTTTGTATGAGTAATCCCTTACGTAAAATTTTTGAATTACTCATTCAATATACTATAAATAATTATACTTTGCAAAACTTTTCACATACGATAAATAATTTTTTGTATGAATACAAAGTTACCTTTGGAGTCATGTGATCTTTTAATGAATATTCGTGAACTGTGATTATCTTTTGGGATGGTTACGGTACATTTCGCCGAAATCCAGCCATTTCGAATTGTCCCTTGGGCGAAATATCCCTTCGGAGAAATGGACTTCAGTACGATGAGTTTCGGAAATGAGTATCGGCGAAAAGTCCCGATAGTCCGATACCTTTTTGGGGATCGCTTAATCCTTAAGGTTATTATCTTCGATGAATTATTATACTGTAAATAGACAAATGCAAAAATCGCGTTATGTCAATATTTCAACGCGGCATGTTCCAACGTTAATTAATATTTTATTTTACGGAAATGTATAAAAATAATAATTAATAATATTATTATATAACGAAAATATTATTAATATTATACAAACAAATTAAATAAATTAAATAAAATAAATTAAATAAATTGAAATTAATTACTTTAATTTCTATCTAATCTTCTTCAAACTTTTTAGTTTTAAATTTCTTAATAACACCCATTCTAATATATCTTTCAATTATTTTCATATTTTCAACTTTTAATTCTAAACTAATACAATCATAACTTTTGATTACAATTAATGAGAGAGGTTTTCGTGACATACGATTCTTCCAATTCATAAAAAATTTTTCCAACTCTTCAGAAGGTATTTTTGATCTTGCTTTATAAGCATAAAATATTTCTAATTCATAAAAATTTTTAGGTGAATGATTTGCAAAAATTTCCAAAAATTCTTTTTCATTTAAATAACCATCACCACACCAAATATTAATACTTTCTAAATATTGACAATTATTTAAAATTAATTTCAATGTTCCTATTTCTTCCTCTAAAAATATTGAAGATAAACTTTTAAGATTTGGACAAAATTTAGCAATAACTAAATTTAATGAAGCATCATATTCTCCTATATATAATTCATTCAAATTTTTTCCATTTATTTCTAAAAATTTAATTAACATTTCAACCTTTGGAATTGCATATAAAAATTTTAAAATTTTTAAATGTGAAAAAGTAATATATTGTAATTGATTAAAATCATCAAATCCATTTAATTCCAATGAAAAAATAAGTTCTTGTAAATTTATGAATAAAGATATAAAAGATAAAGGAATATAAGATTCTTTTATTTTTAATTTAATTAAAGTTAAAGAAAATTTAGTTAAAGAAGTTATAATATCTGAACCATTTTCACCTTCATAAGAATAATATATTAATGTTATACTTTTTAAATTATTTTGTAAAGAAATTAAATCTGTTAATCCATTTGAAATAATATCTCCAAATTCTATAGTTAAAATTCGTATATTATGACATATTTGTGATAATTGATAAAAAAATTCAGAATAAATATCTGAACTACATCTCAATTCTGGTAAATCTTTTAAACAATTTTTTGCTTCAGGTAAATAAGTAAACATAACATTTTGAACTTTTTTTGAATATCCAGAATCATAATCCAAAGATTTTAAGGATGAAATCTCATTCATAAACATTTTTAATATTTCTTGTGTTAATAAATATTTATTATAACTTAAACTTCGTAAAGTGATAGATCGTTGATTTTCAAGAACATGTTGAATCATTCTATCAATTTCATAAATTGAAAGAACTTTACAAAATGATGCATAATTAAATAATGAAGGTTTCCAAGTTGGAGTTGAAACAAAAATTCCATTTTTATATAAAAGATTTTTTGATTCATCAGGTAGACAAGTAATTAAAGTACCAATAATTGCTAATGGTACATGTGTTCGATAAGGATTATAATTTACACTATATTGAAAACTCCAAACATTCCTCCATAAAATTCTAACTGCAATTTCACACCAAAGACGATTAACTAATAAGCATGAACGTAATGTAATTTTATCTTCTTCTAAATATTCAAATATTTCACTAAGACAATCAGTAGGGAGTTGACAGGGCATACTGTTTAAATTTAAGTTTAAATTTAAATAAGGATTAATAAATAAATAAAAGCATGCTTTTTTTTAAAAAAAAAAATGAAATGAAATTCAACGTGTTTTTAACTATTGTTCAATTTATATTTGAAACTGTGTAACAGTTGTTGTTTTACATATTTGGTTAATACATGACTCAAACTCTGCGAAGATCTTGTCATATTGCAGGGATGTAATAAAAAAACCAGCATATATATTCGGTTAAATTATGTTTTATTTTGGGCTTACGAAAAAAAATGCTTTATAATATTAATAAATAATAATGCTATTCTAATCATTATTATTTTTTTATGATACCCTTTTAGTAATAAAACAAATTTTTTAATTTGATTAAATATTGCGTATACAGCGCATAATTATACATATTATAATTAGAATGTTATAGTGACTTTGGGAAATAGAAGACCGATAAAAAAAAATTTATTTTTATCGCTGATAGCGCTGATCTATCTTATAGATTATCCTAATATTTTACAATTTCCTAATTTCTTAAAATAGGTTCTCACTAAATTAATTTTACAATTTCCTAGTTTCTTAAAATGGTTCCCATTAAATTAATTTTACAAATTTCCTAATAGGTTCCCATTAAAATTAATTTTTACAATTAAAATAAAAAAAAAAATTCGCCGTCACTATCATCAAATCCTTTTTAAATAATGAATATTTATTCAGTTCAAATTCCTAAATTCCTTGATAAAAACAAATCATTTAGTTTAAATTTCTTAATAATTCCCATTTTCATATATTTTTCAATTATTTTCATATTTTCACCATTTACTTTTAAACTTATAAAATCAGAATACTTGTCAATTATTATTAATGAAAGTGGTTTTTGTGGTATACGAGATTTCCAACTTAAGAAAAAATTTTCTAATTCTTCAGAAGGTACTTCTAAACTTACCTTATAAGCATAAAATATTTCTAATTTATAAAAATTTTTAGGTGAATATTTAGCAAAAATTTTTAAAAAATCCTTTTCATTTAAATAATAATCACCACACCAAATTTTAATAGATTCTAAATATTGACAATTATTTAAAATTAATTTTAAATTTTCTATTTCATCATCCATAAATATAGTAAATAATGATTTCAAATTTGGACAAGATTTAGCTATAATTAAATTTAATATTTTATCATTATTATGCATATATAATTCATTTAAATTCTTTCCATTGATTTCTAAAAATTTAATCATCACTTCAACTTCTGGATATTCATCTAAAAATTTTAAAACTTTTAATTGAGGAAAATTAACATATTGTAATTGATTAAAATCATAAAATCCGCTTAATTCTAATGATAAAACAAGTTCTTGTAAATTTGTAAACATAGCTATAAATGATAATGGTATATAATATCCTTTTATTTTTAATTTGGTTAATGATGAAGAAAATTTAGTTAATGAGGATATTATAACTTCTGTTCCATCTTTATCTTCAGATTTTAATGTTACATTTTTTAAATTATTTTGTAAAGAAATTAAATCTGTCAATCCATTTGAAATATTATCTCTAAATTCTATAATTAATGATTGTATATTATGACATATTTGTGATAATTGAAAGAAAAATTCAGAATAAATATCTGAACTACATTTTAATTTTGTAAGATCTTTTAAACAATTCTTTGTTTCAGGAAGATAAACAAACATAATATTTTCATTTTTTGACCGTTCTGAATAATATTCCAAAGATTTTAATGATGAAATCTCATTCATAAACATTTTTAATATTTCTTGTGATAATAAATATTTATTATAACCTAAACTTTGCGTAGTAGTAGTGAATTGATGATTATCTAGAACACCTTTGATCATCTGATCAATTTCATGAATTGAAACAACTTTACAAAATGATGCATAATTAAACAATGAAGATTTCCAAGTTGAAGTTATAATAAAAATTCCATTCTTAGATAAAAGTTGTTTCGATTTATTAGGAAGACAAGAAATCAAAGTATTGAAGATTTTTAATTGTATATCCGATCTGTGCATGAAACTCCAAATATTTCTCCATAAAATTCTGACTGAAATTTCACACCAAAACCGATTAACTAATAAACATGAACGTAAAGTATCTTTGTCATTCCCAAAATATTCAAAAATTTCAGTAAAACAATCAGCGGGAAGTTGACAAGACATTTTTGTTGAATATTCGCGGGGGGGGGAAGGGAAGTTTTATATAAATACAAGTAGTCATTTTATTTTATGTAACTCGGATGAAACGGGTGGCCCGATGTAAGTCAAATTTGTGCATCTATTTGTAGTCCAGGATGATCCACCTTTAGGGCCGGTGTTATCCAAAAAGGAAAGATCATCAAAATTTTTTCGTCCATTCTACCTTTTTATGTATATTTCGGATTTAAATGAACCAATAGGAATTATAACTTTATCCACATTTTACATAATTTGAATTCATATTCATTAATTCAATCAATCATTTATTTTTATTATTCGTAAGCAAGAACCAGTAGATTATTTCTAATCCATAGAGACCGGATAATTTTTAAACCGGATTAAAATATGTCATGTTTTCTAATTTTACGAGGAAAAAAAAACATATTATTGTATTATTATTGTTTGAAAAAAATATATTTATTAATAAATTATATATATATTAATAATCATCACCATAACAATGCATTATTCTAGTCTTAAATTTTTTAACAAGACCCGTTTCTAAATATTTTTCAATTATTTTCATATTATCACTGTTTACTTCTAAACTAATACAATCATCATAATTCTTGATAATAATTATTGAAAGTGATTGTTGTGGTTGACGATTTTTCCAATTTGTAAAAAATTCTTCTAATTCTTCAGGGAGTACTTCTAATTGTACATCATAAATATAATACATTTCTAATTCACGAAAATTTTTCGGGGAATATTTCGCAATAATTTGTAATAATTTTTTTTCATTTAAATATTCATCACCACACCAAACGTTAATACCTTTTAAATGTTTACAATTATTTAAAATTAATTTCAATGTTTCCATTTCAGAATCCATAAATACAGTAGATAAATTTTCAAGATTTGGACAAAATCTAGATATAGATAAATTTAATGAATTATTATTACTTCCTACATATAATTCTTTTAAATTTTTTCCATTAAGTTCTAAAAATTTAATTAACATTTCAGCTTTTGGACATTCATCTAAAAATTTTAAAACTTTCAAATATGGAAATGTAACGTACTGTAATTGAACAAAATCATCTAATCCATCTTTAAAATCAAATGATAAAATAAGTTCTTGTAAATTTATGAACATAGCTATGAATGATAATGGTATATAATATTCTTTTATTATTAATTTTGTTAATGTTGAAGAAAATTTTGTTAATGAGGATGCTATGACTTCCGTTCCATCTTTATCATCAGATTTTAATGTTACACTTTTTAAATTATTTTGTAAAGAAATTAAATCTGTCAATCCATTTGAAATAATATCCCCAAATTCTATAGTTAAAATTTGTATATTATGACATATTTGTGATAATTGATAAAAAAATTCTGAATAAATATCTGAACTACAATTTAATTCTGTAAGATCTTTTAAACAATTTTTTGCTCCAGGTAAACAAGTAAACATAATATTTTCAACATCTTTTGAACGTCCTGAACAATAATCTAAAGATTTTAAGGATGAAATCTCATTCATGAACATCTTTAATATTTCTTGTGTTAATAAATATTTATTATAACTTAAACTTCGTGAAGGAATTGTTGTTGATGGTTTTTTTTCAAGAACATTTTGGATCATTTTATCTATTGAATAAATTGAAAGAACTTTGCAAAACGATACATAATTAAATAATGGAGGTTTAAAAGTTGGAAAAGAAATAGAAATTCCATTCTCAAGTAAGAGTTTTTTTGATTCACCAGGTAAGCAAGAGATAAAAGTACCAATAATAGATAACGGTACGTGTGTTGGGTATGGATTATATTGTACGTTATATTGAAAATTCCAGATGTTCCTCCATAAAATTCTAACAGCAATTTCACACCAAAGTCGATTGACTAATAAGCATGAATGTAACGTAATTTTATCTTCTTCCAGGTATTCAAATATTTCATTAAGACAATCTGCAAGAAGCTGACGAGGCATTTTTATTTTTCAATAAAAAAAAAAAAAAAAAAAAAAAAAAATTGACTGATTTTAAAATGAAAGTGATGATCTATATTTATAAAGATTTATGCTGTATCACAAACTTTTTATAGGTTCGTTGTTTTACATATTTGGTTAATGTAATATTAAATTTTTGTGATTATTATTAGACAGCATACATAAATTATGAACGGGTTAATTACCAATGATTCATGTTGAATGCGACTTTTTTCTAATTATAAGGAAGATTTAATATCCAAAAAATTTAATTTGGAAGAAAATTAAGAAAATTCCTAATTTTTTTTTTTTTAAAATGTATTACACGTTAAAATCCAATTAATAAATTATATATATATATATATATATATTTTTGATCGCATAATATGATAATAATATTACCATTAACTAATACTAATTGTTATATCATTATTGTTCTTTTTTACTATTTATAAACATAATATATATAATTCTAATTCTTTTAAAATTTATGTTACAATTTTAAAAAATTTTATTAAATTAACAAGCTTTCTATTCTTTTATTTTTTAGGTGATTTTAATTAATGATAATTCCGATTCCCGTCCCATTTCTTTGTACTTAAATGTTACATACTTTAAATTAATATTTTGAGCATCCATTAGATTCCTAAATTATAATATAAAGACGGTTATTGGTTTGTGCTTCGCAAAGTAATGGATTGTTGTTCTTCAAGAACAAAAACATGATAAAACGTTTTATGAAACTTGTAAATTAAAAGACCTTGTAAAGTGAAACATATATAGTCAGTTTAGGTTTTGAATTTGGAATCGAAACAACATTATAATATTATAATGATAAAGTCTTGGTCTTTCTAATGAATAATAATTGCAGACTCTTATTTATTGTAAATAATTATGTACACAATTGATAATTCGTCTCTAAAAATATTAATTTTATCTTTCGTTGAAATGATCATCGGGAAAATATATTCAGAAGGTGTTACTGACTTTCAACCTTGTTCACCATATTTGTTGACGTAAATCAGTTCTTTATTCTAGTAGGTTTAAGAGTAAATAAATCAGACGATGATCCATGTTATTGTTGTTGAAGATCTCTTATTCACCACGTCTTCTCTTTAACTTATGATTCCGATACACAATAAAAATAAAAAATGAACCAATAGAATTAAAACATCATCAAAAAGAAGAAATTTCAACGCGTAGATTTCTGCATAATTTCTATATAAAAAATTTAGCTTTCTATGCTTTATAGAAAAGATTTACAGTGTGTTTTTGACTTGTAAAAAAGTTTGTTTATTTTCGTGATCGTGACAAAATTTTAGCACATACGATAATCTTTACGTTTTGATTGTGGAACGGATAACAGATTTCACGTGGTGAATTGAAACATGAAACTTGGCCGGGATGCTGGATCTCTTCGTTGTAAGACAACATAAATGAATTAATTTATTTTATACTATATACTGAAATGACAAAAATAATAACAACAATAATAGTAGTAATAATAATAATAAAAAGCACAGTAATATAAATTATAATTCTAAATTCTTTATGATGATGCTCTATAGTAAATTTTCAATTGCTGGTGTTGCGAATTTTTTTTTTTTTTACATTTAAATATAATCAACCCATCAAACTTTAATATTTCCTAACAGTTATTTATTAGTATTTCAATTTATATTTAGCAGGTATTATAACCATGATTATTGACTTACTTAAAGAATGTTTCACCATCATATAAAGTATTCAGGGCGATATTGCTGTAATATTGCTAAAGCTTTTGGTTATGAGTATAATGAATGGAGTTTCATACCATCTTTTCTGTGTATTAAATTAAAGTCTATCCTTTGGTTACAAAGTATAATAAATGGAATCCATACCACCTTTTCTGGTATTAGATCAAAGTTTATAAGATATCTAGAAAAAGTAAAAAAAAAAAAATACCGTCAGTATGGTTGGAAGAGAAATTTCAATCAACCACCACCATACACCATAGAAAAAAACCTAGAAAAGTGATGATTCATGCTACCAACCTAGAACTTGCACAATACTTTTATTTTTTTTTATTTTTTTTTTTTGACCCCTTTTATTTTTTATTTTTTTGCCCCTTATATTAGTGTCAATATCCGCAAATCCCTACTGTCAAGTTCTTTGGAATACCACACATGATTTACGCACACCGACCATAAGAGCCAGGTCTAGCCTTAAATAGAAATAGCGACGTTTGTCACTTTTTTCCAGAATGTAGCGAGCAAAATATGATTTCCAGAGAAATACGAATCTTTTTTTCGAGGGACATAGGCTAACCCTCCAGGAAAGCCAGTTTCCTATATTCTTCTCCAACTTTTTTTATCTGTAAACCGGTTTTATTAAAATTATGCTAAGCAGGGAGTGCACGCTTACCTTAATAAATAGATGATGGTCTACCGCGAATCTTCTTTAGACACAAATAAAAGATTCGGTAGGAAATTCGTCAACCTTCCAAAGTTTTAGATATTTTCATCTTATTAATAAGTCGCAACGAGAGAGCACCGAAACTTCAGCAAAACCTCTGAATCGGACTATATCAATAGATATAACTACAACCCAGAAGCGCTCTTTACTCGTCACTTGAGAACCGAAAACTTCAACTCTGACACCATAAATTTAACTACAACTCAGAAGCCCCTTATACGAAGTGTATTTTTTTTTTTTTTTAACTTAAAAAAAAAGAAAGAAGTTTGAAGTAAGTTTGACTTGAAAGTGCATATACTTGTAAAAACCTTTTCGAATACATAGTGACTAATAATAAGATAGATACTTGATCAGTGACTTGTTATGGCGATATGATGATATAGGTACTTTCGAAAAAAATGTAAAAAATGTAATATACCAGTAAATAAAATTATGAAAATTATTCATATTGTAAATTATTCATGTGGTATGTGATTAATAATATTGTTTGCATGAAAAAAAATTTTCGTAATATTTATAGAATATATGGATCATCGATTTCTAATTTGCTATTCAATCTGCAACTAGTAATATGAATTTCATAATTGCGTAATTGCGTAATACGAATAATAAATACCGTAATCGATAAATTTTTCTTAGAATTATCAATACTCAATTACAATCAAATTCACTAGTATTAATAAGTGAAAATACGGTAGCTATATCATGGGGACGTGTCAGCTTTTGAACGGTATCGGGACTTTTCGCCGAAGCCATTTCGCCGAAGGGATGTTTCGCCGAAGGAATATTTCGCCGAAGGGACGTTTCGCCAAAAAATTATTTATTCCATTTAGTTATTTTATTTTATACTAAATGCATGAAATCTTTTCTAGAAAAAATTATGAATTAGATGATTTTTATTAAATTTATCACGTTGTTTATAATACATTAATCATTTTTACTTGAAGAAATGTTTTCAGGAAAATCAAGTTATTTATTTATTGTTTAACAATTAATATCGATTACTTGAATGTTAAAGTGATAATATCCTAGAAGAAAAAAGATTTCTAAATAATTCTCATTGCGCGATGAATATTTTTATTAAAATGTTAATCGCTATCATTTTCGGTGTACAGTATGTCCATTCGGCGAAATGGACGATTCGGTGGAATGAATTCGATAAGATGCAATTTCGGTAAAACGTTCTTTCGGCGAAACATCCCTTCGGTAAAACATCCAATGGCTTCGGCGATTTCGGTGAAATGTACCGTAACCCTTTTGAGCAAATTTAGATTGATGATTTTTATGGAATAAGCGAATAATTCGACTTTGGTGGCGAAGATGCAATTTTGGACGTTGCGATCTTTTAGTCAACGAAGAAAGTTTATAGAGATGATGTGATCAATCCTGTTCCATATTATCGATATTATTAATGTTGGATAATTTTAAATTATTTTTGTGAAATTTCCATCTTTTATATAATGATTAATATTATACGTTTTTGATTCGCTGTCACAAAATTTAATTATTATTTCTTGGTTCTTGCCCAAAATTCTCTTAAACTTTGGAACGCCAAAAGCTTCAAATCTCGAATGATGCAGTCGCCAATCAACGAACCTCACTCATATTGAATGTGTTGTGTAGATTGCCAAACAAAACATTATAAAATAAATAGTATATAGTATAATAATATGACTTTATATTCATTTATCTATAAATCAAAAAACCACATTTTTAATAATTAAATCGATCAAATTTTATAAGTTACGCGTTTAATTTTTTAATTTTCGGGTTATAATTGAGAAATTTGCTTTTAAAACATTTTATCCAACTAATCCAATTATATATAAGATTTACACAACTTGTACGCCTAATTTTTTTTAATTGCAGTAAATTAGATGGATAGTCCTCAAAATACGAAACTGTACCTACTGATGCTAAGTTCAGCGTAAGAATTCATTCTTTTACAATAATATTGATTTAATCTAAATTATTTAAAAAGAAAAATAAATTTGAAAATTTAATTATATTGAGAGAGAAATAAAGTTCATTAGGAATTTATAAATACGTTTTCATCCCATACTGTATATAATGAACTGTTGTATGATGCATTTTTGTTGTATCGAGTACGACGAAAACATGTAGTGTACGTAACCTAACCTACTCTATCTCTGGCATCATCGATTAACACATGTAATCATTCTTACAAACATTAAAACTGCGGTAAAAGACATTTATTTTTGTCAGCTGATTATGCCACATGGCTATTTTATTGATACAACAGGTATGAAACCAGCTACAAATGTACTACTTATCAATCAGCATGTGATAATCTTTATAATACCCCCTTTTATGAAGTCTTTTATAAACTGGGCGCTACTTCTCTTGGAGAGAACAACTTTTTTTAAAAAAAAGAATATATAGAATGGAGACGAGAGAAAATGTAGTATCGGAAGGTTCTTCTACAACTTCTATTCAACATGATACAAAAATTGGTACTTCTAATGATGAAGTAGCCGTTCCAAATAATCTATTAAATAATTTAGTCGAAAATTTGGAAGAAATAGAAGAACGGATGAACTTTGATATAGAACAAGTTTATAAAAAATTTGAAGAAAAGATTATTTCTCAATCAAATTTAATTGAATCTTTGAGAGCTCGTATTGAATATTTGGAAATTGATTCTGTTGCTAAAGATGAAGATATTAAGAAACTTCGACATGATATTAATGAATCAGTTCTAACCGCAAAAACGCAAAATACTATGAATGAAAATGAGTTAAATAGTCAATTTACCAGACCGTTGATTGTAGAATCTCGTGATAATATTCAAAATAAATCAGAAACAACAATAGAATGTAAAAAATGTGGAACAAAATTTCAGAATTACGCAAAATATCATAAACATATTAAAGAAAATCACAATAAATATAAATGTATAGTTTGTCAACAAGCGTTTCCATCTAAAAAGGGACGTAAAAGGCATATGAGAAAAAATCACAAAAAAGAATTTCCCTGTAATTTGTGTAAGAAGAAATTTTATTTAATAGCTGGGTTAAGAGAGCATTTTCGTGCGAAGCATTCAGGAGGAAAATTTTTTCCAAAAGCTTCACGAGCATCACATCCACCATCAACGTCTGTTACATCGACACCCGCTGCTGTAGATTTTATTCATGAAATTTTACCTTACCAGCTTCCAACAAACAAAATGCCTCCTTATCAATTGAGATGCAAAATTTGCAAAGAAATATTTGATACTCATTCAAAATTTAACACTCATACTAAAAGTTTACATGATTGTAAATTTGCATGTCCCGACTGTTCTCAAGTATTTCTTTCAAAAACTTTGAAGAAGAGTCACGTGAAAAAAACTTTTAGATGCCAAGCTTGTAATAAAAGTGTCATTAGTGAAGGAGGTTTGATAAGTCATTGTAAACAAAAACATAAACAAATGAGTATAGTAGATATTTATTACGCAGCAATGGGAATTCAACTTTCCACTTCGCAAAGTCTAATTTCCGCGCAAGAGGTCGTTTTGAATGAATTGGAGATTACGCATGAAGGAAGTGATAACGAATCATCTAACAATAATGATCATACGGATGAAGAATTTAATGACGATGATTATGCCGAAGAAGAGGAAAATGAAAGATCTGATGATACTGAAGATGAAAATGATTCTACCGAAGAGGAAACCGGAAGATCTGATTACGATGATTCTACTGAAGATGAAAATGAAAAATCCGATGATAATGATGATAGAGGATTTTGAAATTTTGGCGAGAAAACCATAGAACCGTACTAAAAACATTTCATTAAAACATAAAATTGCGCAAAACAAACAAACAATGTATTTATTTTATTTTTCTTTTATTTATCATTAATTCCATTATATTTGTATAATATTACTTCTCTGATAAATAAATTTATAAAAAACTCAAACTATCTAGTAATTATAATTATTCGAGAAAGTTGGTAGTTGCTTAATATTATGTAAATACTAAAGATAATCAGATTAACAGTTGATCCATGTGTTCGTATTTTGCATATTCACGGAATTTATGATGTCAAATCGTGGAATTATTCTCCTATCCCTTTTTTTTTAAATAAAAGAATATGAAAAGGGAGGAAGAGTATGGTTAACTGACGTGTTAATATTTTATTAATTTAAAAAAAAAGGGTTAAGATTAGAGGCATAGGTAAAATTTCTACATTTAAAATTATATACCTTTTTTCGGTTAAAAAGACCAATAAGGATTTAATATGAAAAAACGGGTTTATGTACAGTATGTGTTCTGTAATTTTTTTATAATTTTTTTTGTTTTAAGAAATAAATAAAACGATGATTATTATTTTAAAAAGAGTAATGAACTAATGATAATAAAATCGCTGATAGGTTTATACACCTATACATCTAATTGAATTTTCGAAGAATTTTTTATATCCAGAAATATAACGAGTGAAGATCACCGGTAGAAGATTAGAGTAAAGATGCGTCCATGTTATTGTGTGCTACTAAGGAACTGTATTTCATTGTATTTTTTTTTATGAATGTTGATTGTCTCGGTTACGATACATTTCGTAGAAGCCATTTCGACGAAGGAATGTTTCGCCGAAGGGATGTTTCGCCGAAAGGACGTTTCACCGAAAGTGCATTTTACCGAATTCCATTTCACCGAATTGTCCATTTCGCTGAAAATGGTAGAGATCAACATATGAAAATATTCATCGCGTAATGATGATAAAAAAAGATCTTTTTTTTTTCCAGGATATTATCACTAACATTCGAGTAACTGATATTAATTTCTAAGCAATAAATAAATAATTTTAGAATCCTAAAACCATTTATTCACGAAAAAGTGAGTAAAAAAAAGATTAATGTAGTATTATAAACAACGAGATAAATTTAATAAAAATCATC
>JADRCO010000139.1:0-49526 GCA_021464525.1 Rhizophagus sp. LPA8_4_AMF | reverse complement strand
AAAAAAGAGAACCGCTATGAACATAATGTCATTATTAAATACAGATAATGAAGACGATGTACAAATGACAACAGAATCTTACCCTCTGGAAAATGAAGATCATAATACTATATCGAATGCTCTCGTAGTTTTACAATATTTAACATGTCCAGAATGTCAAAACGTTTTCACAGACCCCATCACTTTTCAATGTGGAAATTCTATATGTCGTGGATGTCTTCCAAATCCTTCATATCAATTGAATAGAAAATTCAAATGTCCTATTTATGGATGTGGAAAATCTCATTCACTTGATTGTAAAACAGACGTAATATTACAAAAATTAACTGATATAAGTCGAAAAGAATTAGCGGACTTTTTACCTTTAATAACAAGACAATATTTAAGAGATCATAATAATAATAATAATAATCATCATAATAATGATGAGAATGATTTTCGTTTATTAAATGAATATCATTATCAAAATATATCAGATTCAGATGATGATGATGAGGTTATATCAAATTCGAGAATGTCAGGTTTAATAAATTCCAATATTTTAAGAGGTGGTACAGAATCAAATAATTTACAATTTGATAGCAATCTTGATATAAGACAAATCAAAGAATTATTAATGACTGAATTGGATTGTCAAATATGTTATTCTTTATTTATTGATCCAATAACTACTCCTTGTGGTCATAGTTTTTGTAAACCTTGTATAACACGTTCACTTGATCATAATTCAGCCTGTCCTATATGTAGACAACCACTTCATAATTATAATGCTTATTTACATCATCCTATAAACAAAACTATTTATTCTTTTATAAGAGCTTTATATCCATCTTTATATTCTGAAAGAAGATATTTATTGGAAAGTGAATTATTTAATACAATGCAAGATACTCCAATTTTTGTTACAAATGCTCTAGTATTTCCAAAAATGCCTTGTTTCCTTCATGTATTTGAACCAAGATATAGGTTAATGATTCGAAGATGTATGCAATCACGTCAAAGACAATTTGGAATGGTATTAGCAAGTAGTAATACTTATCAAGATTTTGGAACCATGTTGGAAATAAGGTCAGCAGAATTTTTGGCGGATGGACGTTCTCTTGTTGAAACAATTGGTACTTATAAATTTAAAGTAATTGAAAAAGGATCAAAAGATGGTTATGATATTGGAAGAGTTGAACGTGTTGATGATATTAGTCCTGAAGATGAGGAAAGAATTGAAAGAGAAGAATTAAGACGTGCAGAAATTCAAAATACTAGTAACCCATTAAATAATCCAGTAAGAGAATACACCACTTCAGAATTAATTGGCATATCACGTGATTTCATAGAGACACTACGTAATGGAAATTCACCTTGGCTTTTACAAAGACTTAATTCAGTATATGGAGATATGCCAGATGATCCATCTGATTTTTCTTATTGGGTTGCTTCCGTGATTCCAATAGCTGAAGGTGAAAAATATAGATTATTAGAATTAAGATCTGTTCGAGAACGATTAAAATTGATTGTAGAATGGATAACAAGTTTACGGGATCAATGGTGGTTTGCCCGTGGCTGTTCTATTTCATAATAAAAAAAAAAAAAATTTTTTATTTATTTTACTTTATTCTTCTCTCAGATTTTCTTTTCATCCTTTTTACCTTTTCAAGTGAAATGATTTGATGATTGAGCAAAAAAAGTTTTTTACGCGTTAAAAAAAAAAAAAAACTGATTGTAATTTAAAAATGTGATATTTATTAACGCGTCATTTTAACAGATATTCCGCATTATATAAAAAAAAAATCTTTTTTTTTTTTTTTATTTCCATCCATTTTCGTATTTTCGTACACCATTTTTTTTTAAAAACAATTTAAAACATTCTTTTTTTTGTAAATTTTAATGATAAATTGCTCAAGTTATATTTCACATAACAAAAAAAAATAATCATACGAAATTATTGTCTATAAGAACAATTATATGATTGGTATATGGGTTATTAATTGTTCTTTTTTTCTCTTTTAAATATTTCTTCTCTTTTAATAAACCATAACCATTCTTTTGTGTATAGTTTTATTAAAAAAAAAAAAAAAAAAAAAAAAAAAAAAAAAAAAAAAATAATTTAGTTAGAAATTTTATATATATATACATACATAACATACATAATGGGACAGGGTATGGGATTATATTATGGAAAGGAAGGAATTTTAATTGGTGAGTTACTATTAAATTTTTTATAATTTATAATTTATACAATTTTTTTTTTTTTGTCCATCTTTTCATTCCTTACTTTTATAGCTTTTTATTTTCTTCACACACATAATTTTCATAATTACCTCTCACATAATTTCCTCTCACATAATTTTCCCTCACATAATTTTTCTCACATAATTTTTCTCTCAATTTTTCTCACACAAAAAAAAAATTGTTCTCTACCAAAAAAATTCCCTCCTTTTTTTTAAGAAAAAAAAACAAAAAAAAAAAACAAAATTTCTTTGTAAAACCTTTTTATTGTATAACCATTTACATTTACATTTTTACAAGAAGAAAAAATAATCATGATATTTAATGTCAAAAAAAAAAAAAAAAAATAAATTTAAGAATTAATAACCCTTCGTTGTTATTAAAATGAACATCGTAAATTTGATCCTTAATAATTTTATAACCTTTACTAATTATAATTTAATTTCTTTTCGAATTGAATATTATAATTCACTAATAGGTTTTTCCGTTCCGTAAATGTAACAGGAACGATAAGGTAATAATAACGTCTCCTTGTGATATAAACAAAGCAAGCACGCGCGCTTCTTTGATCTTTTGTTTTAAAATTTTAAAGTTTAAATCATTAAAAAACGTAACCAAAAATTAAATTTCTAAATCAAGTTATTTATTTATTTTATAACAGGATATTTATTTGGATCTTTTATTCTAATTGAGGTCTATTGAGATCTAAAAAGGGCGTAATCACTAAAAAAAGTCTTTTTTTTTTCGTATGAAAAGTCATGTGAAATAGGCAATTAACCGTGATCTACGATTTAAAAGGTAGTGTAACGGTAATTTAAGCGCCGACTTTTTTTAAAGTTTATGCCGTTTATGCCATTTTTTACCTTTTAAAAAAAAAAAGGTCGCCTAATAACAATAACTTTTTTTAAGGCTTTTTTGTTTTGTTTAAATCAAAATAATTTTAAAGAGCTTTATTAAAAGGAAACATAAGAAAAAATATATGTCATAAGAATCATGTAAATAAATAAATAAATCAATAAAAAAAAGATATATATATATATATATACATATATATATATATCAAATAAATTTTTATTTTCTTTATAAAAAATGCGAACGTTTGAACATATCTATGTATGTTTAATTAAATATTTTAGTTTTCATTGAGGTAAAATGTAATAAACAAATCTAAAAAATAATCTCCGCATTTACTACCCTACATAAGATCAAAAAAATAAATATTTATATTATTACTGTATAAGTTTCCTTTTTTATAAAGGAGTAACCAGAAGTTAGCCCGGTCTAGACCTCTCAGATTGCTTCATTATTTATGTTTATTAATCAAAATAAAAAAATAAAAGAAGGTAATTACAAATACAAAGATTTGTTTTGTTTACCTAATCATTTTCTTTTATTCGGGTTTTCCATGGAATGCGTCATTTTACCATTTATGGTATTCATTATATTGAATCCATTTAATTTAATTTTTATCAGATTAGTGATACAGAAATGTGGGTAACTTTCATTCAGATTATCAGTTATCTCTTGGGATGTTAAAAAGGATTCATTGGTCTTTATTTTTTTACTGTCAAATTATTAATTTTTGCTTCCGAATTATACATAATTGTTAAAAAAAAAGTTCTAGACTCTAATTGAATTGAAACTATTATAATTAACTATTGTAATTTATAAATTATTGTAATTTGTCTTTTTAACTATTAAACTTTTAACTATTAAATATTAATTTTAATTATTTATAAAACTATTATAAACTAACTATATGATAAACGTAGAATTTAAAGCGTGATTGCGACTCAACATGTAAGTAATGTTAAAATTAAAATTATTATAATGTCGGTAATCGATAAACTATTTTTAACTATTACAAAACTATGATAAACTATTTAAAAACTTTTAACTATTACAAAAACTTTTCTTTAACTTATTATAAATTCTTTTTTTTAACTATTACTGAATAAACTATTATAAACTTTTCTATAAACTTTTTTCGTATCATTATAATCTTTAAAGTCATTTACAATTTTTTTCCAGTAAAATTTTCCGCCATTTTTTTTTTTTTTAATAACCAATGATCGATTTCCACTCAGTTTAAAAAGGATAAAAATACATTAATATAAACAAAAAGATTTTAGTAAAAAAGGCATTAAAAATAAACAATGGGTTTACATCAATTAATTTTTAGTTGGCAGTTGGTCAGTGCTCCATTGACACTAAAAGATTTAGGTCATATGAGATCATTTGAATTTTCAAGGGTATACCGATCACATTCCTTGCTGCGGTTAAGAACTTTAAACTAACTTTTTTTAAACTGAATAAAAAGTATATTGTAATTGACGTTTTTTCATTCGTTATATTCGCTTGTTAAAAAATCAATATACAGTATTTTGCCAAAATATTTTTTTTTTCGGTTAATTTAGGAATATAATTAAAAAATTCATTCATTTCGTTCATTCTGTGTAATAAGCCACAAAAAAACAAGTATGGAAAATTGGCAATGCGCCATCAACAAAATTGCCATATGCTGTCATGAGACAATGAGCCATTAGGTTATTAACTTATTATATACTACTGTATGAATTGTTAGTGCACAATCATGGATATCCGTGAATCTTACGACAGAAAATCTGGCATGGCCTACAGTCCTACACCATTAGCGAAGCACAATTCAATTCTATGGATTATCTGCCGGCCGAATTGGTTTTTCTGCCAGTAAAATTGTTTATCTGCTAGGCAAATTGTTTTTCTGTCAGACAAATTGTTTATCTGCCAGTCAAATGGTGTCAGTCAAATGGATTTTCTGTCAGTCAAATGGTGTCAGTTAAATGGATTTTCTGTCAATCAAATTGTTTATCTGCCAGTCAACTTGTTTTTTCTATCAGTTAATTTTTTTATCTTCCAGTCTGCCCAGTCAAATGAATTTTTCTGTCAGTCAAATTGGTTTTCTACAGATTTACTCTTCAACAGGATATTCATCAACAACGGTTCAATCTATAGCAGTCAAATTGCAGCTTAAATTATTTAGCGCATATCATTTATTGTATATATATATATATATATATGTGTGTATGTATTTTATTATGCATCTTTTTTTCTTATGGAGATACAAATGTGTAAATTCATAATAATAAATAAATAATCTTTATATGGTATAATGTCTATTCGATTTTATCTTGTTATTTCATGAATTGCGTTAGCTAAATATTCTACATTGTGTGAGGAAATGCCAGCAATTGAAATACGTCCGTCTTTTGTTAAATATACATGGAATTCTTTTGTGAGTCGCTCAACCTTTAGTTAAATATAATAATTATAAATTAGTTATTCAAAAACTTAATAAAAATATTAATTATTTCAAAAACTTAATATACAAATTTATATATATAGCATACCTGTTCAGGTTTTAAACCCGTATAACAAAACATGCCAATTTGATCTGTAATATGGTTCCAATTACGTTTGGATTTAAGATCTTCTACTAAATGTTTTTTGAGTAAATCACGCATCATAATAATTCTATCGGCCATAAGTTTAACTTCGCCCAACCTATCGGATAATTGCATATGAGTAAAATTTTTTTCAGAATCTTCAGAATCGTTAGAATAAGTTATTTCTTACCATTCCTTTTTTAATTCAGGATTACTTAATACATAACTCGCAATTCTTGCTCCGTTTAATGGAGGATTAGAATACATCGGTCTGATCAAAATCTTTAATTGCGAATCTACCACTTCTTTCTCCTTTGGACTTCCTGAAATGATTGAGAATGCTCCAGCACGTTCTCCATAAAGTCCCATATTTTTGGCAAATGATTGCGATAAGCAAATTTTATGTCCATCAGAAACAAATTTTCGAATTGCATAAGAATCGCGATCTGCATCTCCAGAAGCAAATCCTTGATAGGCCATATCAAAGAAGGCGAAATGTTTACGTTCCTACATTGACGCGTTTTTTAAATTATTTTTTTTTTTATAAAAAATAAAATAAAAATATTTATTATACCTTAATAATTTCGGAAATCTGATCCCATTGATTTGGTCTTGGATCAACTCCGGTAGGATTATGCGCGCAAGCATGTAATAAGAAAATAGAATTTTCTGGTGCGTTCTAATTTGGATCATATTTTCATCGTTAAATAAAGTGATTATTATGTACCAATTTAAATTAATTAGATTTTTACCTGGATATCCTCAACAAATCCTTTAAAATCTAATCCATTAGTTGATTTATCGTAATATCTATATTGTTCAACTTCCAATCCAGAATCTTTAAATACGGCACCATGATTTCCCCACGTGGGAATTGGTACAAATATTTTTTTATTATGAGGATAAAATCGACTTAAAAATACACCACCGATTCTGAGTGCTCCGGTACCAGAAATCGATTGTGTAACAGATACCTAACAATAATTTTTTATTGAAATATAAATACTTTGATTATGTGATCAGTGATTTTTTAAAAAATAAACTTACTCTTCCTTCTTTTAAAGGTTCCGAGTCTTTACCGTAAGCCAAGAGTGCAGCTTCTTTAGTAAAGGACGCAAGACCAGTAATTGGAAGATACTCTTTATCAAGTTTATCTTGTAAAATTAATTGTTCTGCCTAATTATTATTATACATTATTTTCATTTAAAACATTATTATTATTCTAAAATAGTTAGCAATTTTAAAATTATCTTTATTAAAACAAACAAACACACCTTTCTAACTGAATTTAGTACATAAGGTTTACCATTATCATCCCTATATGCACCAACTCCCAAATTCATTTTTTTCGGATGGTCGTCCTTCCGATATGCATCCGTAATACCAAGGATGGGATCGGGTGGTCCTTTAAAAATTATGATATCATAATTTAGAAAAATGTTTACGTATGAATTTTTTTTTTTTTTTTACGATATAATGTAATGCTTAAAAATTCAATTGCACTTTGTTTTTTCTGAATAATATACCTTGAGGTACATGTGCCCAACTAGTAATAAATGCACGAAGTGGAACAGAATATTTTACTGGCGACTTTAAAGTACGTGAAAGATAAGAAGATAACATTTTAAATAAAAAGATAATGATATAATATGAAAAAAAAAAAAAAAAATGAATAAAATGAATTGCCTTTTTTTTATTTATTTTTTTTTATTTTTTTTTTTTTGGTATTACAATGTAAATGCAGATAATCTATTTTATGACGTCAACAAATAGTCTAAACCGAATTTTCTTGATATTTTTTTAATTGCATTCGAGAAAAATTTAGGAATGATCAGTAAAAAATACTCCCACCCCAAACACTGGGATGATCTGCAACTAAACCTTAACAACATAAATTTAAATTTTACGTGATTTTACGAAAAAAAAAAAAAATTTTTTTCTCTTCCCTTTAATTGTGAAATTTTTTCTTTCTAATTAAAAAAATTTAATTTAATAAAAATTAATTATGTCTGCGAAAGCCATTAGAGAATATGATGGAAAATTATTATTAGCTTATTGGCTTTTACGTTCTCCTTCTCTATTCGAAAGTGACATTTCTAATTCTAAATTTGTTCCACCGGCTACTAAAGTAGCTCATGTTACTTTCGATATTTCTATACTAAATGATACTTCCATTAATAATCCTCCTTTAGCTTTCAGTAATCACGTTCAACAAACTCTTAATGTTCTTGAGCAAACACACCCATGGTTGTTAACTGATAAATTAGTAGTTAAACCTGATCAGCTTATAAAAAGACGAGGTAAATCTGGATTATTATTGTTAAACTCCGATTGGCAACAGATTAAAGAATGGATTACTGAAAAAGCTGGCAAAGAAGTTAAGGTAAATCTCAAGAATTGATGTTTCAATTTATATATAGACACCTAATATTAAACACTGCCAAATGATTTAGTTAAAATTAATTTATTTGTTCAGGTTGACAATGTAACCGGAGTTTTGAAAACTTTTCTTGTTGAACCATTTGTACCACATCCTTCAGATACTGAATATTATATTAATATAAATTCAGTTCGTGATGGTGATTATATTTTATTCACCCATGAGGGTGGTATTGAAGTTGGTGATGTTGACGCTAAAGCATTAAAACTTTTAATCCCTGTGAATGAAACATACCCAAGCTCTCAAGAAATCAAAGATAAACTATTAGTTAATGTTCCAGTCGAAAAGAAAGATGTCTTGGTAGATTTTATATCTCGCTTATATGCCGTGTATGTTGATTTACAATTTACATATCTTGAGATCAACCCATTGGTGGTACTTGATCCTACTTCTACTGAAGATGCTCCTAAAATATTCTATCTTGATTTGGCTGCAAAATTGGATCAAACAGGAGAATTTGAGGTTGGACCAAAATGGGCTATTGCTCGTGCTCCGAAAAACATAGGTCTTGCAGTTAATGATAATTTAACTAAGACTTATGTTGATCAAGGACCTCCTATAGAATTTCCTGCTCCATTTGGTCGAGAATTAACAAAAGAGGAAGCTTATATTCAAGAATTAGATTCTAAAACTGGTGCATCATTGAAATTAACAATTTTAAATAAGGATGGAAGGATATGGACAATGATTGCTGGTGGGGGTGCTTCGGTCGTTTACAGGTAAAATATAATAAATATACATACATATATCATATAATCATATCCTAACGAATTATTAATTCTCGTATTATATTTAAAAGTGATGCGATTGCCGCATTAGGTTTTGCACATGAACTTGCCAATTATGGTGAATATTCTGGAGCTCCAACTGAAACACAAACTTATGAATATGCGAAAACAATTTTTGATTTGATGACTCGAAATCCTGTACCGCACCCTGATGGAAAAATCTTAATTATAGGTGGTGGTATTGCCAATTTCACCAATGTTGCTGTAACTTTTAAAGGTTTGATCCGTGCTTTACAAGAATTTAAACAACCTTTAATCGCTCATAAAGTTAAGATCTTTGTAAGACGTGGTGGACCAAATTATCAAGAAGGGTTAAGGGCAATGAGACAATTAGGGGATGATATTGGTGTGGATATTAGTGTTTTCGGTCCAGAAACACATATTACTGAAATTGTACCTTTAGCTTTGTTGGGACATGGATCAGGTCTTAATAATAATAGTATTGATTCATCAGAAAACAATATTCAAAGTCAAAATTTTGAAACATCAACTCCTTCAACAAAAGGCAAAAAGGCTGCTAATGATACTTCTGAAGAATCAAAAGAAACTAATTCTAGACCAACAACTCCTATACCCAATCCACGTGAAAGGATGACATACTTTGAAAATCCCGAAATAGTCCAACGTCCTTGGTATACAATTTTCACAAGTGAAACGCGTACCTTCGTTTATGGTATGCAACCACGTGCTGTACAAGGAATGTTGGATTTTGATTATATGTGTAAACGCCAGATACCTTCGGTTGCTGCTATGATTTATCCATTTGGTGGAAATCACATGCAAAAGTTTTATTGGGGTACAAAAGAAACCTTATTAAATGTTTTCAATAATCTAAAAGATGCCATTGAAAAATTTCCCCAAGTTGATACGGTTGTGAATTTTGCTTCTTCTCGATCTGTTTATGATTCTACTTTTGAGTTCTTTCAATATTCTAATCAAATTAAAACGATTGCCATTATTGCTGAAGGTGTTCCTGAACGTCGTGCTCGTCAAATTATTCATGAAGCCAATAAAAGAGGTGTTCTTATAATTGGTCCTGCAACTGTTGGTGGTATTAAACCAGGATGTTTCAAAATTGGTAATACAGGTGGAATGATGGATAATATTGTTTCGTCTAAATTATATAGACCTGGTTCAATTGCTTATGTATCAAAATCAGGTGGTATGTCCAATGAGTTGAATAATATCATTTCAAGAACAACAGATGGTGTTTATGAAGGAATTGCAATTGGTGGTGATCGTTATCCTGGATCAACTTTTATTGATCATTTATTACGTTTTGAGAATGATCCAAAGTGCAAAATCTTAGTTTTACTTGGAGAAGTTGGTGGTGTTGAAGAGTATAAAGTATGTGAAGCTATTAAAGATGGACGAATCAAAAAACCTTTAATTGCCTGGTGTATTGGCACTTGTGCTAAAATGTTTACAACTGAAGTACAATTTGGTCATGCAGGTGCTTTAGCACAATCAGATCTCGAAACTTCAGATGCAAAAAACAAGTCTCTTAGAGAAGCTGGGGCAATTGTTTCAGAAACATTTGAAAAATTACCCTTGGCATTACATGAAACATTTCAGAAACTTGTTTCTGGTGGCACTATTATTGTGGCACCTGAACCCGAAACACCTAAAATACCTATTGATTATTCTTGGGCACAAGAAATTGGTTTGGTTCGAAAACCTGCAAGTTTCGTGTCCACTATTTGTGATGACCGTGGTCAAGAATTATTATATGCAGGAATGAGGATTTCTGATGTATTTAAGGAAAATATTGGTATTGGTGGAGTTTTGAGTTTATTATGGTTCAAGAGAAGATTACCGGAATATGCTTGTAAATTCATTGAAATGATACTTATGTTGACCGCAGATCATGGTCCTGCTGTCTCTGGGTATAATTTTATGATTATTTTTAATTGATTAAATTTATTTCTTTGGCTAAAAAATAATTTTTTTTAAAAAAAAAAAATTTAGTGCTCACAATACTATTGTTACTGCTCGAGCAGGAAAAGATCTTATATCAAGTTTATGTTCTGGTCTTCTAACAATTGTATGTTAAGCGTTTTTACAATATGTAACTCGTTTTTTTTTTGCATCATATTTGTTAAATTTTATATATAATTTTTATAGGGAGATAGATTTGGTGGTGCTCTTGATGGAGCAGCTGAATTATTTACGAGTGCATATGACAAAAGCTTGACACCTCGAGAATTTGTGGATTCCATGCGTAGACAAAACAAATTGTAAGTTATTTTAATTTTTTTTATTGCCAAAATTCTTGACATACTTTGTTCTGATCATTTCGTTTAATTCAGAATTCTCGGCATAGGACATAAAATTAAATCTCGTAATAACCCTGATCTTCGTGTTGAAATAATTAAAGATTATGCCAAAAGAAATTTTCCAGCAACACCTTTGCTTGATTATGCTTTAGCTGTTGAAGAAATTACTACTGCCAAAAAAGATTCTTTAATTCTTAACCTTGATGGTGCAATTGCAGTTTGTTTCGTTGACTTATTAAGAGAATCTGGTGCTTTTAGTAGAGAAGAGGCAGAAGAATATATTACGATCGGAGCTTTAAATGGATTATTCGTATTAGGGAGAAGTATTGGTTTCACTGGTAAGTATTTATTTTGTCTATCGATTTTCTCGAATTATTTACATAATAATATGATGAATTACTCCAATTTTTAGGACATTATCTTGATCAAAAGAGACTTAAACAAGGTTTATATCGTCATCCATGGGACGATATTTCTTATTTGGTTCCTGGTGTAGAACAAGGGCGTACTTTTATTAGTCAAGACAAAGTTGCCCAGAAAGATATTTATTCGTAAATCCTTTTTTGTCTGTATTATATTTTTATATGCCACTTGATATCACATGGTAAATATTAATGTCAATGTGATCAGGCTTATTTATTGATTATTTTTTAATGTCACATAAATGTCACATATCACAACTTTCGAAAATAAAATTTAAAAAACTCAAGAAACTAAAAAATCAGTTGACTCATATATTATGTCAAAGTGAAATAAACGGCACTATATAATATATAATTTTTGGTTTATTATTTCTGCACAAGATCAGATATTGTTCAATATAATAATAACTCATCTATTATTTTTCGGTTCATATAATCCGAATTATTAAAATTTCGAGTATGTAATTATATTTAAATTAATTTACTCGCTGCTTGGACTACGATTTCGTTTTCGAGAATGTGTTTTATCTTTAATCATATCTTCATTTAACAATTTAAACGATGTCTTTCTAATTATTTGCTCCTCATCTGATTCATCAATAGTCTCTTCTTTTTCTGGTTCTAAAAAAGATAATAATAATTAAAACTTGTTTGTAATGATTTACCGAATTTAATCTTCATCATAACAAACCTTTTAAAAGTTCTTCCAAAGCTTGTTCCTTTAATGATTTTTCAGGTTCAGGTTCAGGTTTTTCATTTGACAAAATTTTATTATCTTCGTTATCACTTAATTGTTCTTTCTTTTGACTATTCTTAAAATCTTTAATTTTTGCCAATATACTCTCTCGTTTTTCCTTTGGATTGTTTGTAGATTTTTTCGTAATATTTAAACCAAAAGACAATCTAGCATTATTTGTTAAATATTCTGGAGCATCTAAATCTTTATTATCTTTTTCATTTGTACTTTTCTTAATTGTTTTTGATTGAGTTTGTTTTTTCTTTAGATGGAGACTATAAAACAATATTATTAAAATTTTGTTATTAAATAATGCCTTCTAGACTAGGAAACCAAAATCAAAAGATATTTAGTTTAAAAATAAATCAAAAAATATACAAATTAAAAAAAAAATTGAATAATTTAAAAAAAAAAAAAAAAAAATTTACTTTTTAGATTTTTTATCTTCAAATACAGTAATGTACTCTATAGTTTGTCGTTTTGTTTCTTCTTCTTGATCGTCAGTTATTCTGCGTTTCTTTAAAACACTTTTATTTCCTAAAATTTTCGGTTTACTTGATTGAATAGACATTGAAAAACCACTCATGGTTTTTTTCTCTTCTGAGGGTTTAGGTGAAGTAGATGATTCTGTTTTATTTTCTGACATAATTATACAAGAAGTTGAAAGAAGTTACCGAAATACAGTATACTCAAAAATACGGTATTAATAAACTGTTTCTGACTGATCAACAGTGCATCGTATAGTAGCACAGCAGTTTATGCAAAATAAATTCATAATTCTGGCCAAACTAGTCATGTGACAAGTTATATAAGTTATTATAAGTTATAACTACCCCAGCAACACCATAAAAAATTCACAGTCACGTGACTTTTTGGCCCGCATTACGGCGTTATGCACTAACATGTGAAAGTTATCAGTGGCTGACCAGTGACAAATAAGGCGTGACGAATATGTTTTCACCTACTCGAAAAAAACTAAGTCCCTCAGATAAATATAAACAATGAAAACACGGAGGGGTGTGACGGATGTGAAGAATAATATACTATTATCACGTGACTGTGAATTTTTTATGGTGATGCTGGGGAAAATTATAAGTTATATTCTAAAATTTTATTTATATGTCCATCATATAGATTTGTTTGCTCGATTTCCAATAATCATTTCATACTTGATACAATGGAAAGCATCTTAGAACAACAAAGAAAAGCCCATGAAGAAATTGAACGTTTAGAACAAGCTATTGTAGATCAATTTATTAAGGAAACAAAATCTGTTGGTTTGCAAATTTTTTGATCAGTATATAAATTTTTTTATTTCTTTTTCAAACTTTTAATAATAATTTAAATCTTTGATAATATATTTATTTAAAATAATTACAAACAGCATAAAGAAAGATTAATACGAGAGCATAGAGTTAGCGATTTCCTTGATAGAATTAGTTCCAGAAGTAAATTTTTACACGAGTTATATGAGGATACTGATGGGTAATTATTAAACTAAAGCAAACCATTATTATTTTAAAACTTTTAATTATGTTTCATTTTATTTTTATTCTATTCTATTATATTTTATTTATTTATTTATAGAGCGCGAAAAACTGAAATTGATGCTTTATCTGGTACTTCAGAATTTAGTGAATTTTATGGTAGATTGAAAGCAATTAAAGATTATCATAGAAGATATCCTAATGAAACTGTTGAACCTTTGGAATTGGAATTTATTAATCAATCTAAACAAAATGGAGATGATGATGGTATTATTTAATAATAATTTTTAATTAATACATATATTTTATATATTTAGTTATATAATTTATTGTACTTTTTCTTTTAGAAATTGATAAACTTTTTTCGGGTGAAGAAGGAAGTGGTCGTTTTTTAGATTTACATGCTCTTCATGAACAATACGTAAATTTAAAAAATTTTAAAAAAACAGATTATTTAACTTATTTAAGTGAATTTGATCACTTTTCGGATTATCCAAAAGAACATAAATATAATGGAGAATATCTCAAGTAAATATAAGCTTTTTTTTTTATTTATTATAAATGGTTAAATTTATTTTACAATTTTTAACGATTTAATCTATTCGATAGATACTTGAAAGAATTGAAAAATTATTTAGAGAGTTTTTTCAAAAGGGTTAAACCGCTTTCTAATTTAGATGATATAAGGAATGAGGCTGAAAGAGAATTTAATGAAAAATGGGCACAAGGCAAAGTTCTTGGGTGGGAAAAACAAATTGGTGCAGATGATGATTCTGCTGATTTATTTTGCGTGGCATGTAAGTATTTACTAAATGCAATTTTAAAATTCAATTATCCATCTTTTTAATAAACCAAAATTTCTCATTATTTTAAAAGGTAAAAAAGCTTATTCAAAAAAGACTGTATATGATGCTCATTTGAAAAGTAAAAAACATATAAAATCCGCAAAATCAATGATAGAGAAAGGAATTACATCAGTAGATTCAGAAACGTATGAAAAATTAAAAAAAGAAGTAGATAAAGGAAAAGATAAACGTGAAAAGGAAATTGCATTTACTGAAGCATTGATACAAAAGTACGCCGAAGTTTTAGGATCTCAACGTGAAGATACTAAAGCCAATGTTGAAAGAAAACGAGCTTTAACTGATCGTGAACGAAGAGTAAGTAATAATCCAAATTTATTAATTTATTATTATTATTAAATTATTTCATACTTAAATTATTCCCTTATTTTTAATAAGATGGAATTAGAGACGGAAGAAGTGGATGATGTAGAATCAGAATCTGAAGATGAAGATAAAATTTACAATCCACTTAAATTACCTCTTGGTTGGGATGGTAAGCCAATTCCATATTGGCTTTATAAATTACATGGTCTTGGTGTTGAGTATCCGTGCGAAATTTGTGGAAATTACGTATATATGGGAAGGAAAGCATTTGATAGGCATTTTCAGGAATGGAGACATGCTCATGGGATGAGATGTTTGGGAATACCTAACACCCGTCATTTTCATGAAATTACATTAATCGAAGATGCTTATGCTTGTATGTATATCTTAGGGTTGGGTTATATTCATGTTGTATTTCTTGTGCTATTCCATAATATGTTAATAACTTTCTTAAATTTTATAGTATGGGAGAAACTCAAAAGTACGGGTAAAACGGATGAATTTAAAGCAGATACGATGGAAGAATTTGAGGACCAAGAGGGAAATGTATTTAATAAAAAGACTTACGACGATTTAAAGAGACAAGGATTATTATAATAATTTCATTCATATATATCATATATACAAAGAAAGACAAGCTTCAGGCTTTATTAATCAATATAAGTCAACTTCATATAAATAATACGCGATTTTTTATTATTACATCGTGAATTTATTTATTATACACGAATTCTTTTAACAGTGACAAAAATTACTTTTTTTATTTAATGAATACTTTTTATACAAGCATTTACTCATCATCTTCATTTAAAGTTATTATTTCGCGATCATTTCCACTTCCAGCCAATCTTATGATTCCTTCTTGTTCTAAAGAATTTACCATGGTCTCAAATTGTTTTTCGTTAATTTTCTACATAAAAATAAAAATATATATTAATAGGCTTTTCATGAAGTTTCATACGTTCTCTTGTGTTATTATTACTTACTACATCAGATTGTTCATTAAAATCTTCTAATGCCTTTTTCCAATTGATACTCGTTATATTTCGACGATTCAGCATCTTTTGGAATTCTTCGCGCATAACAGTTAACAAACGTCTCTCATAGCTTCCATGCCCTGTTGTAATCAAATCTAAATCTATTCTTCCAGTTTCGGGATCCAATGCTGATAGTTTTATAGCTTCTTTAAGAAGTCGTTCAGCTTCATTAACATCAGCTATTTCAACAGTATTCGACAACCTATAGAAAAATATTAACATTCATTTCTAGAATCTAAATTGTAGAACTTCAGAATAAAGAATAGTACGATTACCTCATACGAGCATAAGCTTCAGCTAATCGAATCATAGATTCTAATTGTCTAGTAGTTGCTGTAACTATTTTTTCTGAAGAACGCGGGTCTTGCCCTAATCTTCGTAAAGATACATAAGCATCAACTAATGCTTTATGCGCTTCATCATTTCCAATGACTGGATTATAATGAATACGAGCGTAGTGAATATATTTCGCTAAGGTTTCAATAGGCTAAATAAAAAAAAAATGGTTTTAATGGGTTGAATTGGAAATATTAAGAAAGTTGTCATTTTCTTTGCTCACCAAAATATTGACACTGGCTGAGAAAGGAGAATCTTCAGCATATAAAGATACTAAATGTGTTGCAAGTTCCCAATCAGCGTTTTTGTCAATCTTATCCAGTACAAGATAAATGAGGTCAAACCTATAAAATATTATTCAAGTTGTCACATTTTTGAAATTACTTAAAAATCATGACGCGTATATTACCTAGACATTAAAGTTGGTGGTAAGTCGATGTTTCTCACAATAGATTTCTTTGGATCATACTTTGAATCAATAGGATTAGCAGAAGCGAGAATAGATGTTCGTGCATTAAGAGTTGTAATAATTCCTGCTTTTGCAACCGAGACTGTTTGTTGTTCCTTAATTATAAATAAAATTTTTAAATTTCATTGCTGTAATTAAAAAAAGTTTTTTTAATATACTAACCATTACTTCATGAAGAACGGCACGTGTACCATCTGACATCTTATCGAACTCGTCAATGCAACATACTCCACCATCACTTAAAACCAATGCACCACTATATTGTGTATATAATTTAATATAATTTAATTAAAGATTAAAATACTGTATTATATCGTTAATTTTATTTGCTGCGCACCTTTCCAAAACCATTTGTTTCGTATCCGGATCTCTTGTCACATATGCCGTTAAACCAACAGCAGATGAACCTTTACCGGAGGTATAAATCCCACGTGGTACAATTTTATGTACGTACTATAAAATAGTTTTTTTTTTAGAAAAAAAAAAACTAAAAAATACTAATGTTCCAAAAATACGCGTAGTTTTACCTGAAGCATTTGTGACTTGCTAGTACCAGGATCACCAACCAAAAGAACATTTATGTCTCCTCTAAAACGTGGTGAACCAGATTTCCTAAATAGTTTATTAGTGCCACCAAATAATTGCAAAAGAATACCTTTTTTCACATCGTCCATTCCAAAAATACTAGGGGCTAAATTGAAATGTATAAGTAGTTAATTAAAATCTATTAAGCCATTCAAATAATTCGAATTAAATCATTACCTAAAGAATGTGCAAGAGTTTCATATAAAAGAGGATTTTTTGATAATTCTTTGAAATATTGTATATCTGCCTCTGTAAATGTTAGTTGTTTTCGTTTTTGATCACGACTAAAATGATCATGACTAAATCCTTCTTGTACATTTTCTACTTCCTTATCTTCGTCTTCAAGCCCATGATATCTAAATATTTATATCAAATAATTATATAAAATCATGAACATCTAACATAATAGCAAGACTCATTCTTAATTACATTTGCGTAAAATCATTATCTCCATTTTCGTGAATACTTTCAGATCTTCTAATATGCACAACATCAAGATATGTCTTAAACAAAGACTTAATTGTGCGTTGCCGATTATTGACACGAATTGGAGATGACCGATATATAGCGGTTAACTCGATCCTATTCCCAAGACAAAAAGTTAATATTTTAAACTTTAAGCTTATTTATACTAAATAAAGCGTTAACTTACTTATCACCAGGACGTGCAATGTCAACTAAATTATCATATAAACATAAAGAAATAGTGTGTGGAGTCTGGCCATCAGGAATACAATCTGGAAAATAGCGGTTATTATGTTAACAACTAGCCAGAATCTAATTTTAAATAAGAATAATTATATCCACCTGGTGTTTCCTGTAATCGACATACTTGTTTGTCTTTAAAAATAGATCTATTGTGAATCAAAACCATTGTACCGGATGAATTACATTGCTTTCGAGGACATCTGGTTGGCTCATCAATCTTGCCACGATCTACTTCAACTTCAACCGACTTATCGCATATTGAACATCGAAAGAAAGCTATATAAATATAAGATTCTCAGTAAGAAAAATAACCCGAATTAATCATGAATAAAGAAAATTAGTGACGTACCGACAGCCATTTCGGGAAGAATAGGAGAAGATCGAATTAAAAGACCTTTAATACAGACCAATTGATCAATATCTAAAAATTTAAAAGAGTTATATATTTTCTGAAAGAATAAATTATTATTACAATGACGCGTTCATAGAGATTACCCGATGGATTCAATTCACGCATATTTTTAGAAATTCCAAGGTTATAAGGACGAACCTATATAAAAAATTTTAATAAATTATTTCTAAAAAAGCAGTTCACAAAATTAAACCCGAAATACCCTTATATCTTCTTTTGGTTCCTTTTCATGCAGTTCTGTGTACATTTGCGCAACAGCATAGTCAAGTATCGGAATTATTTCTTGAGGATATCGCACAATTTGATAATATAATTTGTGTGTATCTTCAAACGCGAGAAGATTTTGAGTATCTAGATTAAATTTAAATTCTTCTGTTCTTTCAATCTAATAAATAAGATTTAAATCATAAATTAATTTAAATACATACATAATGCAAAAGAATTTGAAACATACGGTTTTCAAATATTCAATGTAAAATGGTTCATCAGATCTTCCATTTCTACGACTCTGATCTGACAATTTAAATTCTTTGAGAAATTTTTTAAAACTTTTTCTAACTTCTTCAACTTTAATAGTGGTGCCCCATATCTGATCCGTTGTTATCTTTTCTTCAGCTTCGAGCATCGTTACATCTTCGTCACCTTTTTGGATATCGAGATCAATGAACCGCTTAGCAGAACGAGCGCTGTGAATATCACCACGACGTTGTTGCCTTCTTGGGGTCCTTGGTGTAGCTGAGCCAGATTTTATTCTAAATAATTAAAAAGAAGACTGGTTTATTTAAATATTTTCATTGATAATATACGCGTAATATAATCGTTACCCCTCATAATACTCCTTCAAGAGATCATTATCGGGATTTTCAGCTAAATTTTCTGGATTGGTATTGATTCGTCTACGTGGTGTAGAAGTGTGTGATTTTCGCGGCGTATTATCATGTGATATTTGTGATCTACGTGGAGTCCTCGGTGATGATATCGATCTAGGAGTCGCCAAAGAAGAAGCCACAGTTGCGGGAGATAAAAGATTACGAGGAGTATGAACATTTGAATAATTTTCAATCCGAAGATGTGTCGGAGTACTTGTATTTTCCTGTTCTTGTCTCAGACCTAAAGCATTTGATATAAAATTCCTAGTTGAATCTGCAGCATCACTAATTGTTTGGGTGAGAGAACGACGTTGTTCTCTTTCAGAAGTGTTATTTTCGTTTTCTTGTCTATTTGGGCTTTCTAACATAATATCACTCATAGTTTGGGGGAAAGAATGCTGTTCTCTTTCAGGAGTGTTATTTTCACTTCTATTTCTACTTGGACTTTCCGACATAGTTTACGCGTAAATCAGGCTTTTTTTTGTTAAGGTATTCTATCAAGAAATATCTAACGATCATAACGATCGAGCAAAATTTTTCGATATGATATATAGCAAATGCAAAATGCTCTAGAAACATGATCTTTTTCTCGATCGAGTAACGCGTTTGACATACCATAAGTCATTGATCATCCTAATTTATAAAAAAGTAAATTAAAAACGTGTAAATTCAGGGAACATCTAATCTTTCTAATTTTATGTTACACTAGTAACGTTATTTCCGCCCAAAGGGCAAATGTATCGTTCTTAACCCACCACGCGGTGCTAACTTGACCCGCATATATTTTACAATAAGGGGGTCAAGATGATGCCACCAGGAGGGTCAATTCCGATACTTTTGCGGCCAAAGGTGAAATAAAACTATTTTTTGAACTCATATGTTACATTCATCAAGAAATCATTAAAATCGGTTTGCTAACAAGTTATTCGTACAATATGTAGCATTTATATATTAAAGAGATGTTGAAAAAAGGTAACAAACGGAAAAAAAATATTTGAAATTACTTTACACGCCTCGAATATTCAAAGATCATTCGCACAATATGCATTTCGTCAAAAAAATTAACTCTCGAAAATTTTCCTCCTTTTTAATGTATCTTAATTAAAAACTCATGACTATAAAAATTAAGACAAACATAACAGGATTACTTACAGATATGATAATTGTATAGGAAGATGTTGTATTTAATGTTTGAAATTGTAGCTCCTTTAAAGTATTATTAAACATTTAAAATGGTTGCCAATTTCTTAAAGTGCGTTGATCAAATACTGTAACAATAACCAGAAAAAATGAAACTCTGAAACTTATATGCAAATATACGGTATAAAATCGAACACAACTGTTATTGAAATTTTCAATTATTTTGCATCGTAAAAACTTAATAAGATAAATATCATAGGTCTTTTTTAAGGACACTCATAAGTATTCCTTGATTTTTGATCCTGACCTTTGCAGTGCTCATTTCAAATCATTTTTGAATAGTTGTTGTTTAGTTCAGACTAAATATACTCTTAATATATAGTGTTCAGAAGGAACTTCGATTTGAGTTTTGGGGAAAAAGGCTAAATTGTTTCTCTCTGTTTTTATAAGACTGCCAAAAAAAAACCCGTAAAATAATAGCGATTGTACAGCTCATTGAATTCGTCACATTAAGTCGCGTCGAATGATGGTATTTTCATACCTTTAGCATTGATCCACTGTTCACGAGTTTTTTCTATCCACATATCATATCTTTGTTGTTTGTTCATTATGATTTTTTCAAATTTTTTATAGATCCATTTTAATAATCCATTTCTTAACTGATTTTCAATTAAACAGTAAACTTCTTTTTGATACAATTCAGAGACCCTTTTTATCTTAATTCTCATTTTTCTTGTGATCATAAAATCCTTGAAATATCAATCTTTTAGTAATCCGTATTGCTTCTTTTCGAATGTTTTCATAAATATAATCTGTCAATATTTTGATTATTAATAATTCTATCTGATCTATTATTTCATCATATTCTTCAAATTTTCCATTTTCTATAACATTAATTCCTCCCATAGACCTTTTTGTATCTAATTCATATTTATTATATACATTCGTTTGTTTTCCAATAACTTTCTTTGGATCTAAAAATTCTTCTATTAATGTTTTCTTATTTTTTCTTTCAATATCTTTCTTGTCACAACCATATTATTCGTTAATTATTTATTTTCAAAAAACTTTTCTAATTTTTCGATTTCTTATACCATAACTGATAACCCCCATCATCTCTTACTCTTTTCCTACATCTTGTACTACCTTTAAATCATACTTTTCTTGTATTTCCATCATTAATCATTTTTGATCCAGTAACCCTTCGTCTCTCAAAAAATTTACTACTTTTTCATATACATCTTTTGCTGGTTCTTCTTTTGAATACGGATTTGGACTAATCACCCCTTTTTCATAATTCTCTTTAATTTCTACCAAATTTTGTAATAATCCTCTAATATTATTTATCATTCCTTCAATTTCTTCTTCTTTCTTAATAATTCGTCCTTGTTCCCTATCAATTTTCTTTCGTAATTCTTCAATTTCATCTTCCAATTTATCTCGTCCTTTCATTAATTCATCCCTCTGTTTTTTATCTTGATTAATTGCTTCTTTTTCTTTATCAATTCTTACTTGTTTCCCTTTGATATGATATACAATTTCATCAATTTGTCTTGCAATTTCGCTTGGTAAACTCATTTTTATTATTATTTCAAATAACTATTTTCGTTACTTTTTATTTTATTTTATCCTTTAAATTTTTTAATTTTCCTTGCTTTTATAATTTCTTTTCGATTTTTCGTAACGTAATCAAATCTAATATTTTCCTTTCAATGATTATCCTTTTCCGAATATTCCTTTTTCGGATGATTAGTGGGAAAATAGTAAAGAAACGTTGGGAACAAATTAATAAAGTTTTTAGACTAGGGAAACGGAAACCGTTACTAAGTCCGAAGTGATTTTTTTTGTTGTACAATGTCATGTGCTGAATGAAGAACGATACATTTGCGTCCCGCCTAATCTAATCTTGATACACATATATTTATTCTTATATTGATATATCAAGAGTGACATTTTTACCGGACGGACATCCGGACATTCATATCACCATTATATAGTCCTTCGTTACACTCGGACTAATTAATTAATTACACAAGTAAGATTGATAATCAGTTTGGATGCATAATATTGTAAAAAGTTAAGGAATACAATATTTCAGCATTTATATCTTTTAAATGCTAAATTTAATCGAAAGAATTAATCAACTCCCCTTCATAGAATTATCCTGATTTTGCCCTTTTTGGTGATTGGTTATTAAATTAAATTTAATTCATTAAAGATTTTTTATAATTTTTAAATTATAAAACTGGATTATCTGATATTTGAGTTTGCTTAATAAATTTATTATTATACACATATAAATAATAAAAATCATTTTGTTTACAAATCATAAAGATTTTTTTTAATATTATCACATTATTCCAAATATTATCTCTTCTAAATAAATTATTTTATAAGGAAATACATGAACACAAATTGAAGAGCCGCTACGAGGAAAAGAAAATGAATTCTTCTTTGTCGTTGTGGAATATTGACAGTATTTGTTGTTGTTGTATCAGGCAAAACAACATATTTAAGTGACCGTAACTATAATATAATAAATAAATAAAAGGTAATGAAATTCAAACCAATTTTAGGAAGTAAGTAATAAATACCAAGAAAAACCCATTTGCTGCAACTGTATAGACGAAAGTTGCAATAACAATCCAAAAAGGCGCTATTAAACTAACAAGCAAAGTAATGATAACACTGAATAACCATGAAAATTAATATTTCAATTAGACAAGGTACTAATGTGAAGAAATGAAAATAGACAATAAAATTAATACCCAATAAACTTATATCCTGAATATGCCAATATATCCAATATACTAGTTTCAGAAGTAATATTTAATAAGTAACATCCTCCTTTTATAAAAGCCAGTTCTAGAATCATAAGGAAAAATGCAGTAGTAGCATTTACTCCCAGATCTCCCGGATGAAATCTAAATATATGTATATATGTGATATATAAATACATGTATATTAAAAATATTTAAATCAATTATCTATATAAGAAAGAAAATCAAAGCTTACTTGTGTTCAGTGCCGGCAACAATTCCTGTAAGCAGCACATATGTTACAAGTGCCATTACCGGTATATATAAATCTGGTGAATTTATATCGTCTCTGGGTGGTTTATATCCTTCCATTTGTCCATTTTGTTCAGATCGTTTGACAAGTCGTGACCATGGCCGATGTCTCCATGGAAATAACAACAATCTTATTTTATTAGCTACATATGAATTATTTACTTTAAAATAATATTTTAAAGCAGGATAATTAACATATCGGTTAATCTACATAACAGAACCAGAAAGTTACCACGCAAGTAAAAAACAACAAAGAATTAATATAACATGCATTATGTTTAAAGGTAATATTTACATTTTTCTCGACATATTCACTTCCTGCCATCATTGCAGTTCTCCCAAATTGCACGGTAGCATCATTCCACATATTATAATCGGTTGATACTTGTTGTATATGTTGCTGATGTGGATGTTGATGCGGATGTTGATGTGGAATATGTTGATGTTGATGCGTCATTCTCTGTTGCGTAGGAGGAGAGGGTGAAGACGGAGGATCTCGCATTTGAATAGGTGGGTGAGTGGGAATCGGGTGTTGTAATGGAGGAGGAGAAGTCGAATGTTGTTGTTGTGAATAATATGGATAATTAGGTGGATTGTTTTGATTAAACATTTTGAAATTTTGAAAAGCGACTAAGTTATATGGACGTGTTATATTTTGTCGAGAAAGAAAAATATCGGAAGTGAAATTTAAAATATAGATCTGCCATGTTGAACAAATATCTACTTGGACAATGGTGATTGGTTGATCATTTGATCCCTCGAACGTTTATTTTTAAAATTTAACAATGGCTATTTTTCTAATAAAATATAAAATTTAATAATGGCCAATACTCCAGCGAGTTTTAGTTATCTCACAGCCTATGGTCCTCCAATAGCAGCCTCGTTTTCTCCTGTTTCTTCAGAACATAGTAAGCTTTCTTTATTTACATTGAAATAAGAAATTACACAACTTATTATTAATTATTCATTCTTCTTTTATCAAAGATCTCGCGCTCGATGAGGTTAAGTCATTTCCTACCTTTCAAATTTTCCAATAAAGATCTAAACGTAATTTAAATTTTCAATTCTATTGTAGGAAGTTAGATTATATACTAACAATAAAGACAGGGAAAAATACGAGAATTTGGCGGATTTGTATGCCATTATTGTAACAATGGAACATTTGGAGAAAGCATATGTTAGGGATTCTGTCACCGCTGACGAGTAAGCTTAGTTTGTTTTCAAATTGGATTCCTTTATGACTAATAAATTAATCGCAATACTATATAGATATACACAAGCTTGTGCACGATTAATAGCACAGTACAAAACAGCACTAAATTTGGTGCGTGATTCCGTAACAGATGTTGAAAAATTTATGAATGAATATAAGGTATTAATTTACACTTTGAATTCCTATTTATATTTCTCGGATTAAACTCATTACTATTTCAGTTAGAATGTCCAGCAGCGGTAAATCGGTTCAAAATAGGAGTACCGGCTACAATTGAACATCCAACTGGCGCTGGACATGATAACAGTAAATTTGCACAATACGTTGCTGAAACAGTGCACGTAAGTTTCAATTTGCTTTTATTTATTATTGCAATAATATAAGAATTCTTATTATTTTTGATTTTTTAGCATTTTATTACCACTATGGACGCGTTGAAACTAGGCATGAAGGCCGTAGATGAACTGCATCCTATGCTTGGTGAACTAATGCAAAGTTTAAACAATGTTAGTTCGTTACCCGCCGATTTTGAGGGCAAAGCAAAGGTTAGAAATTGGTTAATTACATTAAATGGAATGAAAGCCAGTGATGAAATTGATGAAGGACAAGTTCGACAATTATTATTTGATCTCGAAAACGCCAACAATGCGTTTTATCGTTCTCTTTCGGATAAAAATTAATTTAATAAGCGAGAACAAAATATTTTAATCAAGATAAATATATCAATTAATTATTCAAGAAAGATAGCTTATTATGAGTGGTTATGGAAGTGAATTTATTTGTAAATCATCCCTTATATTTATTCATATACATTATATTGCATGCATAGAGAAGAGTTTGATCTTGCCGGGTATTTAATTCATTATTTAATAAAATTATATCTGTCATTAAACATTTATTTTATAATAATTATTCTACTGTAGTTATAATATAAAAAAAAAATTGATTTATTAAATTAGATTTATCAATCTAAATTATTTAATATATTAATACAAAATAATGCTTTGATCTATTTAATAATGATTGTATGTTGAGTAATTAATAAATAAAAGTCTATTTGTTATCGACTTCAATTACTTCAGTTTTCAATATAACCTCCTCATTTATACTAATTGACGATGAATTCACACTTCTCTCATCCGATTCTGATGCATCACCCATAAAATCCTCACTGCTGAATTCTCCTCCCGTGTCAGCACTATAACTTCTCGAATGTCCATTTAAAAATCTTTTTCCATTCGGAGTTAAGTATTTATTATTACCTTCATCATCCTCATCATCAAAATGTTCAGGAGACTCAAAATTACTCCACTTTCTAAATTTTGTCTTCAACTTGTACTTATTTGTTTCTTCATTTTTTTCCATGATCACAAACTCACAACAACGCAAATTTTCTAACGATTCAAATTCTTCAACAGACCAATGAAACCAACGCATTACAAATAATCTGAAAGTTCTTTGATAATTAGAATACAGATGTTATATATGATACGTAAAGATTAATTTTGTTTTTTACCTTGATAGCAATCCATGAGTGACAATTACCAGAACAGAAGGAAAATTAGGAGAAGCGAAAGCACGATGTAGGCTAAAGTCGAATAATATTTATTAAGTTAAATTAATCGATTAAGCTAAATAATAAAAATGATATTATAGCTCACGTCTCTTGGAAAGTAGATATCCTATCATATACGTCTGCACCGCTTTCGCCGTTCGGTATACGATAAAAGCTATAAATGAGACGGACAGTTACTTTTTATAAACCAAATTATGAAATGATTAAATAACATGAAATTATAAAAAATACTAACAAATGGCCGTAAGATGCCCTTTCCATTCTGATCCTTGCCATTTCCTCTGGTGGTCCTTGAAAATTTCCCCAGTCTACATGAAATAATTAAATCAGTAGAGTTAAATGTATTATAATGGATAAATATCTTAATTCCTTACCTTGTTCTCTTAATCTTGGTTCTTCATAATATCTCCACCTTCCCTTGTCTAATGCTTTAGACATACATTCAAACGTTTGCCTAGTTCTCAAGTAAGGACTAACATAAAATTGGACAGTATCTTCAGGTTTAAGCAATTCGTTAAGACGACTCCCGGCTTTAATAGCTTGTTCCACTCCCAATTGTGTCAGCTTAATTTTGTGATCGGGAATTGTACGATGAATAGAAATGTCAACATTAGCTTCTGATTGACCATGTCGAACAAGAATAATTAAACGTGGTCGCATTGTTTAATTCTAAGGTAAATTAATAGTCTTTGAATTAAGACTATTTTATTATTTAAAAAATAAATGGATTTTATAACTCGAAAAACACAGTTTCTTTAATATGCTTTGTTCTTTTAAGGAGGGAAGTTTTAGCCTTTTGAGAGTTAGATTTAATAAAAGAGAAATCGGAAGTTTCCGGAACTTTTTGTTATATCATTATACTGCCTAACCATATTTACATAAGGAAATTACTAGAAATTAGCAATTTGACGCAAGATGTACATAAACAACTAAAAAGATTATCAATGGAAACTTACTATATTTCGTAAAAATAAACAAATAAAAAATATCATAATAATATCCTAAATTCCTAATGGACGATCACACTTTTTTAAATGTATATGTAAATGGAAAGATCAGAATGTGCATATACAAAGATTTATCCTATTATAAAGGAAAAATATACATCATTGACATTAACAAATTAGTTGTAAAGGTCTACTTTAACACCTTCACCTTTACGCAGCTCATTTTTTCATTTTTTCTACAGTAGAGAGTATTTTTTTTGAATATTGTACTAGATATTATTCGTACAGTAAGATTAAACAAAAAAAAACGATAGTTAACATACGAAATTTTTGGTAAATGAAAAACGCGAAAAAAGAGAGATTTGTCAACAGGATTAAAAGTTTCATGCCAATTTGTTAAAAATTTAATGAGAAGTTTATTTGGGTTGGTAATATTTGTAATTATTATAAAGCCGCGCGCGAAACGCGAAATAGTTTGAAATGTTACACAAAAACTATACAATCATGATCAAACCTGTGTGCGACAATCAAAAAATTTCTTTCCTTCACATTAGAATGTCGACATTATATTTTCGCATTTTAAATAAGTCAACGAATAAATTAAAGTATTTGGTAATTAAATGAAGTACTACGTTATTTTATTAAAAAATAAGTTTCTAAATAAAATTCTTCTTGTCTTATTATAAAGCCTTTATATAAACTATATATTACTTATTTGAAAAGTTACAGTTCTACAATATATTATAAGGATTGTGCTTATGGCTCCAAAAGTTTAGAAACTTTGCAAAAAAATAGACCCGTTAGAGTTTTAGAATCTATTATGAGTCATGGTAAAGTAAATAATGTAAATACTTTTTAAACGGAAATAAAAAAACTTTTTGTTTTCAATAGTAACTGGCAGCAAACCTGCGACTATAGCCACTTTAGACGGAAAAATTAATGTAGGTAAGTCATTTATCAGACATCGTAATAGTAAAGTGCTGTAATATACATTTGATTTTTAAAATGCTCAATCTATATAGGCTTATCGTAATGGACTAGAAACAATTGCGCGAAGAGATCTAGAGACAAGAAAAAAATTTCGAATCAAATCAATCAGGGAAACTTTAGTGTATTTGGTGAGAAATTTATATTATTGTAGATGTTAATTGCCAATTATATTGATTAACTCTTAAATGGCAAGGAAACCCAAGGTGTATCAGTATCAACATTTGGTGAAATAAAAAAATATTTTCAAGCTCTATTTATTCTAAAGAGTAGATTCAAGGTAGCTGATTTTTTTTATTAGAGTCTGTATATTGTATATTAATGAATTGATTTTTCTTAATATCAGAGTCAATTAAATTTAAAATCTATCAAAGAGAGTACTGGTTTAATAAGTATGTTTAATTTATTATTTGATCAAAAAATTTTTAGGTATTTACTTAAAAATATTTTTCTATCAATACTAGATGCAAGTACTCAACTTCAGTTAAATAGTGGATTGGCCATATCAACTCCAATATCAACTGCTAATTCTGATGAAACACAAAGAGCAATAGATACCACTTTAGCTGAAGCAAAGTATTTATATCTATTTTTTGATTTTATCAATATTTTATAATCGCAATATTTTATTTGATATATACTTTTTTTAGAGAAATTAGTGAGAATAATGGGGTATCATTAAGAATTGATCAAGCATATTCTTTAAAACCAAGTATGTACACAAGTAGGAAAACAAAAAAATACTTAATAATTAATTAAGATTATATTAACCTTTATTTTTGTTTTATACAGATATTCCGTTAGTAAAGAATAGTGCAAAAATTAAAAGTCAGATTACTAAATTTCTTGGTAACTTATCAAATTCTAAGCTAGAATTAAAAGGCGAGTTTAAAAAAAAGGTGCCAGCACCTTTCTTACAAGAATATGAAAAGCCATCAACTTCGTCAATATCAAATCAAGAGGTAAAATTTTGTTGTTTATTAATATAATTATTATAAACATAAAATAATCAATAATCAATACAAATATATTGTTGGTAAAAAATTCACAAGTTAATAATAGTTGGTGGAACAGCAGTTGATATTACATCGACATTAGATCCTTTCATTACTGATTATGTTAAAACATCATCACCCGGTACAATAAGGCAATCTCTCGGAGGAGTAGGAAGAAATATTGCAGAAACATCATTTAGGCTTGGAGTCAATCCATTATTTATATCAGCAATTGGAAATGACTTAAGTGGAAATTGGTTAAAAACTAAATTTGAAAAAATTGGAATGGAAACTAGTGGATTACAAATTATCAATAACGAGTCAACTGCAGTATATAATGCAATACATGATTCCAGTGGAAATTTAATATGTGCTGTTGCTGATATGAAAATATTTGATTGTTTATCATCTGATAAGGTAAATAAGGTTAGATTTTGTTATTTTTTTTTTATATTTTTAATTAAATTTATATATTTATAGATTAGTCAAACAATTAAAATGAGCAAACCAAAATTAGTTTGTTTTGATGGAAATATTTCTGCAGGATGCATATATAATATTTTAAATACTTGTAAAACTTATAATATATCAAGTAAGTTATTTATACTTTATTATATTTATTAAATTTTTCAAATTATTAACTTTTATATCTCTTATAAGCATTTTTTGAAACAACTTCTATATCAAAATCTTTAAAATTATTGGAAAATTATGAACAGTTTATTCGATTATTATCATCACAATCATTAAAATATATTTCACCAAATAGTTTTGAATTGAAAACAATGTATTTTACAGCATATAACAAAGGTTTATTTGATTTAAATAGTGAATGGGTTAAAAGGATTGATGAATATGGTATTATTTTATTATTTAAGTTTTTTACTTAACTAGATTAACTAGTTAATCTAATAATTATTCACTAATATATAACTTTTTTGTTTTATTGAAATAGATATTGGAAATTTATCTATACACAATTCTACAATTGAAGTTTTAATTAATTCATTAATTGATTGTCAATTAGATACTCAATTAATAAGTGAATCATTTGTACATACTTTGCATTTTTTACCCTATATACCTAATATTATAGTAAAATTAGGTGAAAATGGTATATTATTAGCACAATTTTTAAAAGATTTAAATAAAGGTATTTCAAAAATTAATAAGAAAAATGAAATTATTATAAAAGGAAAGGATGGAAAAAGTGGATTAAGGTATATTTTAAATTTTAATTTATTATTATATTTATAATGATTGATTATTTATTAATTCTTTGTTATAAATATAGATTTAAATATTTTAAACCTATAAAATTAGATAAAAATGAAATTGTTAATGTCACAGGAGCTGGCGATAGGTAATTGAATGTAAACTTGGTTGATTTAATTTATATTAATTTATTTATTAAATCATTTATTTTATATAGTGTTGTTGGCACTTTAGTATCTGGATTCATATTACATGGTGAAACAAAAATCGATAAAATTATTGAAGTTGCACAATATATTGCTTTAATGACTTTAAAAACACATAATTCTGTTTCTGAAGACATTAATGAAGAATTATTGGAATTTAATAGTTAAATTTGTGTAAATATCATCCTACTTAAAAGACATAATAATATAAGATTACGACTTACGATTAATTGGATTGATATTTTTGTTAAAATTTTAATATACCACCTGCAGTAAATAGCATCCCTTCTGATGATATAAATATAAAATATAGATCTGAACATAATAAAAAAGGATGTGGCGTCATCAAGAGTAAATTATCCTATTTTAATTATCTTTGTTCCTTAAAACTATGAGAAATCTTAGTAATCTTTAAAGCGTGGCGAAATTTTATTTCAGACAATTTAATAATATGCTGTCGATCATGTTAGATTTTCGTGAAATTTACCATTAAAATCAATGTAAGATCGAATATTTGTTTGCGCTTTACAAAGAAGCTCATCGCAAAAATAAAAGGATTCCAGTTTTACTATTTTAAGTCACGTGTTATCGTTATGCAAAAAAAATTGTAGCGCACTCGCGTTATATCAAAAAAACGAATTTGTATAATATCTATATATAAAAGTTAAAATTAATACAGTGCATAATGTATTTAATGTATTATTATATGCAATTGAAGGCCATCTGGCAATTCTGGCATGTTAATAATTTTTTATAATACGACTTCATAAATAATCTTTTTATGGTGAATTTATTATATACAGTAAATACTTTTAAATTCATAACCAAGTTAAATAATAAAAATATATATTGTATATAAAAATATTAAGACCAATTTATTTCTTTAATTTTCATTGTAAGTCATTATAACTATTTATATAATATACATATATATCTACATTTTTATGATACAACAAAAACTAATAATTAATTAATATTATTTAAAGAACTATAAAAATTAATGTACAAATAAAAATTATGACCATTCTATTTTATTCATTTTTTTAAAATTACGCAAAAACCATAAAAATTAAAGTTGTAACGATTAAAGCTAAACTCATCGTAACACCCCATAAACCATGTCTATTAAAATCGTGTAAATTTGTCGTAGAATCTGAAACGTCCATTGTTTTATCTAATTTCTCACTAGTTGACGAAGTAACTACAACCGTCTTTATCACAAGTAAAGTGGATGGAAGAACAGAAGTTGCGAAAGTTGTAGGATCTCCTTTTGGATTTTTTGTTGTAATGGTAGTTATATAACCGGCAAAATATAATGTAAGTGTTGTAGTAGTGGTTATCAAATTAGTTGCATTATTATTACTATTATTTTCTCCCGGAATTAGTGTTGGTTTCATAGTTTCTATTCCTAATTCTATATATGTTTCTACTTTTGGAGGACTAGACACGATTATGAGATTATTATTAATATTTTTTTTGTATCTTTTAAATAAAATAAACAAAAACAAAGAGTATACTTACACTCCTGGTGGAGATTTACATCTGGCATCATCAGAAGTGGTGCAAGTTGAAGATGGATCGACTACTTTTTTAGGACCTTTTTCATCATTTTGTCGTTTTTGAAGAGCTTTACCACCAATTGGATTCTTTAGTTCATAAGATGTGGAAATAAAATTTACGATAATAAACAATGCGATAAATAATATAATAAATGTATGCTTATAATTAAACCCAACATGTGTCATATTGAAGATAAAAATTTTCTTAAGATAAATTTCGTAAAAAAAAAAAAAAATTATATTAAATATATATTTTATTTATTAGATCTTTGCATCAAGAGAAAAAAAAAATTCTCTATATTTTACAAAATGGAGAGAGAGGGATTTTATCCTTAACTAATCTAATGAAACAGAATTTATACATCGGGCGTGTATAATAATTGTTTATGTGTAATGTGTATTAAGATCATTTGGAAAGATTTACAAACAAATTACTTGTGTAACAAAAATTTAAGTTTTAAAACGTTAAGTAAAAAGCCCAATTTCTCAATACTTTTACGTATTTCAGTATTACAACTAGATAATTATAGATTTCATCCTTTAAAGAAAAAAGTAAAAATCTTTTGAATATTTATAGAATGATTTGCAATTTATAATTAGTCACTACTCACTAATAATTCTATAAAATATTTTAAGTTAAGTAAATAATCCTTTTTTTCTATTTATATAATATCTATTATCTATTTTTGTTTATTATAGCAATAAATTATTTTAATGCATATCGCAATATTTTTGATCCTGTAACACTTGTTAAAAATGTTTATAATCAAATTTCGTTTTTTTTTCTTATGAACAAAAATCCCCCTATATCAAATTTCCATCCGATTAAATCGGCATTTGGGAGAGTAATTATAAACAACTTATAATTCATAAATTACAATGTATATACGGTACATACAGTATAGTATATATATGTATATGCTAATATACATAAACAGTATATGAATTTTATTTAAATCTCCTTTGGTAAAATTTCATCGATTCTATCTTTTAATTCATTAGCTTCATAATCATCTGCAATACCAAGTAGCTTATTCGTAAGATTGATAGAATATTCATCATAAACATTCAGTATAAATACATCTAATAAATTCCAAGAAAGCTGCTGCAAAAATAACGTTTAAAATTATCATGGATTCTTCAATTGTAAATATTGATGAAAAATCAAAAACATGATGATCTTTTATCGAGAAATGGCTTGTTAATAGTTGTTTCTACGATTTTTGTTTGATGATGGACATTTTGTCGTTCATTTGGCCTGTTTTTGGACAATCGATCTGAAACTTCATTGATTATGAATTTAATAGAGGAATCCTCTTCAATATTATAAAGCACTGTCCATGCTTCTTGGTTGGCATTGGGTGAAAGGTTTAAAAATCTATAACTTTCAGATCTTTTAAATTCGATACCAATTGTAAATTTCTCTGGTAACTTTGACTTTTCAAATATTGTATTTAATCCTTCAAATATAAAAAGATTTTATTTTTTAAAAGATTATTCATTATCATTATAATGAAATAAATTAATGATAAATTTTACCAGTAATAAATTTTCTTGAATTATTAAACAATTCAATTGGTGTATGATCCTTCCTTAAAAATTTTTCTTTAGTTCGAATATAAATATATATATGGAATGCTCTACGAGATGACCAAGTTTCATGAAATTTAATTGCCAATACATGTCTATGGCAGTTGGTAAAGGTGGACTCCAATATTCATAATTCTCTTGAGATGCTGATATATTCCCTAAAGTATATTCATAACTTTTCATAGGGAATTCTATTAAAGGAACTTTTTCCTCGTTCATCCTTGATAAATAGTATCATTGAACTAAATCACTATACACATCGATAGATAGACCATAATTTTAGATGTGACATAGTAAATATAAATATATTTATACTGTATAAAGAACCAAACCAATGAATCAAAATTAACAATTAATAATTTTTATGAAATAAAATAGAAACAACCCATTATATAACAAATGAATGAAATCATTGTTTCCTAAAACTGACAAAAGTTATACAGATCAATGTCTCCCCATTTGTATTTAATACAACAAAACAAATACTAGAACTATAATAAATTTTTAATATTATCCCAAAAGTACGTGTGATATGTCTCCAAAAGAATGTCCTAATCGAATTCTTTATCTTGATTATTTTTCTTCATTTTATTTTAACAAATAGAAAAATTTGTATGTGTTGACCAAGTTCATTAGCTAATAGTAAATTACTGATTATTTTCTCACTTTAATAAATCATTTATTTATTTCTAACGTCCGTCACATGATTTAGTTATTTGAAATTATAAAATGATCATCTTTTTCAACTTAATTCTAATTTAGCTTTGCGAGTAAAATAATAGAATATTCGACGCGATCTTAAATAAGTATTCCTAAAGTGTTGAAATTTACAATAATGCTCGAAGAAATCGAAGAAACTACGCTTGAGGAAGTTAACGTAGAAGTAAGTTCACTTATTAATTCCTTTACGATCTTGAAACAAGGACTTAAACCTTATATATTATCACTTTTTAGTTTTTTGAGTTTTTACAATTAAAAAATAAAAATGTAACAAGCATAAAACTTTCCGAAGATATTTTTGATGAGGACACTATACCTTCATACTCCTCACTATTAGCGGTCTCTAATTTATATGGTTATTTTGTGGCAGGAACATCTAAAGGTTATAGAATTAATATAACATTTTTAGTGTTTTAATCATGTTTGATTTAATTTATTGTAACTTTTTTTTTTCATAATTGATAGGATTTATTTACGCGTCTACAAATAATTTACGCAAAGCTTTTGAAGAAGCTTCAAATGAACCATTTAATCAAGGAATTCATATTGATATATCCAAAGGACGCGTTCATTTTTTGAAGTTGACATCAGATCAACTCACTATAGTCGTTGGTATTGAAGGAGGCATTGTCTTATATTACGATGTTAGCAAATTTTCAACTAAGGTATAGCGTATTTTCTTTTTTCTTAAAATTGTTTTTGATAGAAATTTATATTCTGGTACTATTAAATGCGATTTATACGATCTATTTCGTTGCTGTCTATAGTCTTCTGAAATTCAACCATATCAAATTATGAAATTTTCGGATAATATCATGGATATTCGTCCTAATCCTGGAGAAAGGAATAATGTTATCGCATTCCTACTTGATTCAGGCGTTGTATTTATTAAAGATTTTATTTCAAATGTAGATATCGGTTCCATACAAAATTCTAAAATTGGCGATCAAGTTACAGCTAGTAAGCGATAAATTTTCAAAAATGAATACTTAATAAATACTGATTGTTAACTTTTATTGTCATCCCTTAAAGTATGCTGGTCGCCAAAAGGAAAGCAATTGGTTTGTGGTAGTCAATCTGGAAAACTTGTCCAATTTACTCCTGAGGGAAATGAAAAAGTTGTACGTCTAGTACCGCCAGAAATACAGCAGCCTGCTCATTATGGTATGTTGGTTTGTCAATTATTTATAAGGGAATTTTTTTTTTTTTTATAATTTTAAAAAGTATCATATTTTTTATTTTATAGTTAGGAATATTCTCTGGCTAGAAAATACTATATTTATAGTAACATATTATCCGGTTGTTGAGGATGAAAACTCTGAATACGTAGAATACGTTATATCATGCGAGAATAAAGAGAATAAACTAAAGACTGTTTATAGTAAAGTTCAAGATATTTGTTATCCGAGTAATGACAAAAGGACCTCTTATTTGTTTATGGAATCTATTAAGGAATGGTAAAAAATACTGGATCTTCTCAATATGATTTATGTCAAGTATTTTAACAGCACTTTCTAATCTCATCGCTTAAATTTTAGGGGAGCGAATTTGAAAAATGTTGTTATTTGTGCCTGTGCAAATTCTTCTGATACAAATATAATTGGTCGTGATGAAACTAATGGATGGTCTAGTTGGAGTCTTTCAGAAACTGCCCGTGCGACTCTTCCAATTTCGGATAATGAGACAGTACCTATTGGAATGGCACTTGATCTATCTTCTACAGACATTTGGTCTACGAAATTAACAGGGGACGAAGAAAGTGAAATACCACCAGTTCCCATTCTTTTAATTTATAATAACGAAAGTGAAGTTGTGGCATATCGTTGTTTCCAAAAAAATGCATGTCAAAACGGAACTAGTTACTCCGGAATGACAGTTTCAATACCCATTCCTGCTACCGGTCCTTCAGATGCTATTACAACCGGTCCAAAAGATGATATTACCGCCGGTCCAAAAGTTCCTATTAACATCGATCCAAAAGTTCCTATTAACACCAGTCCAAAAGCTGGTCCAACGGCAGCTGTTAATACTACAGGTCCAAATATGTTAGGAACTATCTCTGTTAGCGCACAAACTTATATGACTTCTGTGAACAATAATGTATCTGCTCCTGTTATTTCCTCTAACACGACAAATATACCAAAAAATAATTTTCCTCCTCTTGGTCGTCCTAACTTAATGAATAATACCACAATTGCAACTATGGGATCCAACTCACAGAATGCACCTTCAAAGGCAAAACAAGCAAGTCCTACAGAACTCGATATTAACAGAGAAAGATCACCACACGAAATACGACGAGTTGCGACTGAGAAAGGCATTCAAGAAGTGTGTGATAAATCGTTTATTTTTTATTTTTATAACTGTTGTTCATAATAATTTCTGTGTCCTTTTTCTTTTTAGGTTCAATTTTTAATAGATGATATTGAGAAAAATTACATAGCAAAATATAATGAACGGACAAAAGCGGACAGCCTTGAAAATCCTAGCGAATGGTCAATTGGAGATTTTCCTATAATAGTACTAGAGACCAAGCGGTTGGAAAAGGAGATTAAAAATATAATCGAGTATCTTAGTAATTTGAATCAAGAGACTACCAATTTAAATCTTAATTTTGTAAAAGGTTATCTATATTATTTCTCATATATATTGAGTTTAAATACTTAAATTTAAATATTTATTTATTTTTATTTACAATAGAGGACGCTATGGCAAAGCAGGAGATTGGATTGTTAGTATCAGCTCAAGAAGTTACTCCTCGTCGTGGAACAATACAATCAAGGATTACTGAAAAGTACAAAAATGCTTTTCAGGTAAAAACTAATTCCCATATTTACCATATTTAAGTAGCATTTCAGATAACTAAATTTAATTTCAATTTTGTTACAATTTTAGAATGTTAAAGAAAACGCAGAGGCATTGGAAAAACAATTAGACATGTTATACGAGCAAATTAAAGATCATAAAGCGAATAGATTTGCAGGGTGATTATTTAGTAGTTTGTTCGAATAATTTATTTAGTTATACTAAATATATATTATTATTTCTTTCTTTCTTTATGAAATTTAGACAACCTCCTTTAGAGTATATTGATCGTTCAATTCGGAATATTAGTAAAGGCTTATACAGTAATGCATCTCAAATAGAACAGTTAAATACTCAATTAGAATCGATTACTGAGCGACTTTCATCTATGAGCTTCAATGAACATTCCAACGATTTTGTGTCTCAGCAAATTGAACATGAAACTAGAAAGAGTACAATACCTGTAAAATTTTCAGATGAAGCTGAAGAAAAAACTAATCAAATAATAAAGAAAGAATGGAAATTATTTAATTTTTCAAATATAAATAAAAGCAAGAGAAAAATACCTTACGGGACAAACCTTTTTAGTGATATTGAACCAGGTGGAGTTATTACATTATAAATTGTTTTCAAGGTATCTTTTTAAAATTTATTAAATTTTATCGTTTATAAATTTGTAGTGCAATCGCGTACATCACCTAAGATTATCTCCCCAAGAAAGAAAAGTCCAATTAAAACTCGTGGTTCAGCACAAATAGGCATAGATAAGTTGAAAGATTCTATTGAGAGAAATAAATATGGCAGTCCACTTAGAAATAGTTTCTCTTTTGATGAAGAAGAAAGTGATTATTATAATGAATTAGATACTCCAATAAAAAAGAATACATACACTGATTTTAGTCTTCCTATAAGTGAAGATACGAATGAGTATTCGCAAAAATATAACCAAAAAGTTTCAGAATTAAGAGAAATGAGATTGCGCTATTTTGAAAAGAAAAGAGATGATGTTAACGATGATGATGATGATAGTGATGATGTTAGTGATGACATTAATTATGATGTTAATGATAATGCGTATGTGGGTAACAACTCAACATATGAACGTATGCCATTAAGAGAAACAAGAGTAAGGTTTCAAGAACAATCTGATGATGACGACGAAATCACTGAAGAGCAAATTTTTGAAAATATTATCGATTCGGACCGCTTTTCACGAATCAATTTGACCAATTATGAAGATCAAATCGCTAGATTACAAATTGATCCTTTCGAAGACAATTTCTATGAACCACCAAAGTTCTCTGATATTAATAATAATATTGGTACTTTATCGGACTATTTTATATCATCACCAGATTCTCCTAAAACAGAAGAAGGCGTTTCTTACAGTCTAAGCAATGAACAAAAAGACACTATAACATCGGAACAATCAAGTACGACACAGGATTTTTCAGAAGATTCCCTTGATGCTAAATTAAATAAAATTACTGAAGGCGAAATATCAAGTATATCAAAAGTATCAGAACTTCAGTATGATTTAAGTTCTGACATTCTATCTTCCGAAGCAATTGAAAAACTAGCTGCCGAATCTGAAAAGAAAGAGGAAATTACAGAGCCAGTTACCTCATTGGAGGAGAAATTTCAAGTATCTGAACCTGGTGAAATAACAGCTGAATCAAATGTTGGAGAGGGAAAAGTTGTTACAAATGAGGAAGATGATTTTAACAAGTTCGCTAAAAATCTCGGCGCTACAAGTCTCGGTGCTGCAAGTCTTGAATTATTTAGTTCGAGTGAGTCATCATCTTTCGGACAAACGACACCTACGCATTCTTCACTTGTACCAAATGCATTTAAAATTGGTGGTAATAATGTTCCAACCGCGTTTGCTACACCGTCTCCGAATGCTAGCGCATTTAGTCTAACGCAGTCACAGCCGATATTCGGACATCCATCGTTTGGTCAATCCCCTCAAATGCCCAATGCTTTTGCACAACCCGCTTTTGCACAACCCGCATTTGGACAGTCGGGATTCGGACAAACACCTTCTTTTGGACGGCCAGAAGCAACTTTTGGACAAGTTGGTTTGGGTCAAGCACAACCGGTATTTGGACAAACTGGTATGCCAACATTTCCGTTTGGATCGCCGTCTCCTATAAATACATCCGTACTGAAAACTCCAAGTGGGGGTGGTTTCGCTCGGTTTGCAAGGTATTTTGAAATAATTTTTCCACTTATTTTGTTTTTGCAATGTTAAATTTAAATTATCTTGTCTTTTTATATATTGTAGTGCAGGAAGCGTTGGCGGTTTCGGAAGTCCATCAACTACTTCAACATCTGCGTATGATATTATATATATATATTTCTTTTTTTTGTGTTTATCGCTTGATCTGTTTAATAATAAAAGAATTTATAATTTTTCATTATAATAGCAACAAACCCACCATACCATCGTCATCGGACCCAGCATGGCAAGCGCGTAAATGAAGTTGTAAGTCCAACTTTATTGTCATTTTCATAATCATAATTAGCCTATATTATTTATGTTTTTCTGTGTTGAATTTGTTAAGTCTTTTTTTATTGAAATAAATTAATTGAAGGGATAGTAACGAATAATATATAGTTAAATAAATAATTAAATAGTTACTTCTTTCGACGTTAGAAATTCATTATGAAACTTCAACATATATAGGAACAACATTTCAGATTATCTTTGTATGAGAAATATAGGAAATATGGAATTACGCTACGAAATTATTCAAATATTCCACAAACACTACGTGCAAGTTTGTGAAGATATAAATTATGAATAATAAATAAAATTCATGCAAAATGTTCATACTATTTATTAAATGTAGATTACTTTCTCAATGTATTAATAGTTTCAATTTAAATTCTTTTTTAATTTATACATTAACTATTAATTATTTAATACCTATCAACAAGAATTTGATACAACTTGTCTTTAGAGACAGATTTAAAATAGTCTAATTCGCTCTTTTTTTTTTTAAAAAAAAAAAAAAAGATTAATTCAATAATAAAACAAAATAAATAGATAAATAATTTTACATACCTCTTTAACAGTAATAAAACATTGAATAATATCCTCTCCGATAGATTTAATTAAATCTTCATCTTTTTTCAATTCGGATAAAGAATCTTCTAGGGTATCAGGCAGTCGTTCGGTAATTCCTAGTTTAGCACGAGCTTCAGCAGATAAACTTGCGGGATCATCTTAAAATTCAATTACAAAAATGTTAAAAATGAGAAATTTGTTTGTATATAATTATTTGATTTTTTTTTACCTTGACAAGCAAGCATATTTAATTCCAATCCTTTTTTAATACCATCGATACCAGCATTAAGTAAAGCAGCTATAGCTATGTATGGATTTGCTGTAGCATCAACACATTTAAATTCAAAATTAACATCCATTCCTTCCTTATTTCCTTTCTTAGGACGATAACATATTCTAATAGGTGATTCTCTATTATCCAAAAAAAAAGTATTAAAATAATTACCTATATATCTACGAATATTTATGTTTAAAATTTTACCTATTTTCAACACCCCAACAAATCCATTTACCGGTCCAATGATGATCAGCAGTCCTTTCGTAAGAATTAATTGTTGGTAATGTTAAAGCAGCTACTGCTTTCAAATGTTGTAATACACCTGCAATAAATGATCTTTCTTTACGAGATAATTTTGATTGATGATTATCATCAATCTTTTTGCTTTGATCAAGTTCATTAACAGAAATGTGAACATGTGCAGCTGTTCCAGCTATAAATTAAAAAATAAAGTAAAAAATAAAAGAATTAATTAAAAGAGAGCAATTTAATAGAATATAACCAATAATTACCTGTATCTTCGAAAGGTTTTGGTATAAAAGTAGCTTTAAGATTATTCTTAGCTGCAACATCGTAAATGGTTTGCCGTGTTACGACAACTTTATCAGCGGCAGTTAAAGGATTATCAGGCCCGGCGATAATTTCAAACTGGCCCGGACTCGACTCTGGATGAAATTGTTCCACTTCAATATTTTGATTTTGTAAAGCTTCGATAATCTCATCAATAGTTGATAATGTAGACCGATTTTGAAAAGCCGCTGAAGCAGCGTATAATGTATTATCAACGGCATCAGGTTGATAAGGTTTATGATTATTATGACTTTTTAATAATACAAATTCTGATTCAATCCCCACTAAAAAATAAATTCCAAATTCTTTTCTTGCGAGTTCAATTATATTTTTCAAGCATACTCTTGGACATGACGTAAAATATGAAGGTTCACTCGATGTTGAATCATATTTTGCATCACTTGGAGTCCATTTATTTTCCCATAATGTATGTACAAAAGCATGTGTAGGATGATAAGGTAATTGTACAATAGTATTTAAATCAGGTTTTAATAAAACTTCTCCTGAAGGACTAAATCGTTTTAACACAACATCTGCATAAATAGGAAGTGCATTTAAACATCTTGGAATTGTTACTCCACCGGAAACTGTGTATTCGATGAATCGATCAATTGGAATTGCTCGGAATCGAAGAATATTTGTAACGTCTAACCATCCTAACCGTACATATTTTACTCCATTATATTTAAGTTTTTTAAGTGCAAATTTTGAAACTCCAGTGAATGTTTCAGCGGCATGCTCTAAAAAAAAAGAGAATAAGGGATTTAAAATATATACATATATAATTATAAAGTAATAGAAATTTATTACCTTGATTTGTAATGATTTCTGGTATTAAATTTAATTTATATAGTTTATTAGAATTACCAAACATAACTTGTTTGGCTATTTTTACCGCTTCTTCTATAGTAAAATCCTTATTTTCTACGGATTCGAGTAAAACTTTGCCCAAAGTTTCTCTAACTTGAATTGCCGCAACATAAAACGATTCCGGAAGATAATGTCCATCTAAATAATAATTAAATTTTATTCAAAAGTGTTCTATACTTCTATTGTCATCCATCGAGTATATTAAAATTTTTTTACCTGTACTAAACAAAATTTTGTTATTCGGGCAAATTTCAAACTGAATAATAATAATAATGAACTTATTTAATATTAAAGGCAATAATTTTAAAGTAATTATATTTATATTTACCAATTCTTTTAAGTTTGCTTGTTGTCCCGTTGCAGAAATTAAGGGAAATACAAGACCAAAATCAACATAAACATTAGAATATACAGAAGCAAGGTATCCTGCTTGGCGCGTATAAGGATACGCAGAATGTAATAAAACAATCTTTGCAGTTGGATATGTTTCAATTAATTCTCGAAGATAAAGGGGATTTGATGCAAGAAGATCAAGATCATTATCACCAAATCCTAACAAAACAATTGAATCGAAGATTTATATTATTTAAATAAATGAGAAAGAAAAAAAAAATCCAATTATTTAAAAACGTATGATTCACGATACCTGTATGGAATTGAATAGGGATATCATACTTAACAGTAATATCAATAGCTAACTTTAAAATATAATCAATAAGAATTTTATCAACAAGTCTAACTTCTTGTTTCTCGGATTTTACACATTTAAAAACAAAATTAGCTAAAGAAAGTGCGACATCTTCATCATTAACGTTACAATTAATATTTAATCCAGTTCTATAAGCTGCGACACTTTTAAAAGAAACCACAAGATCAGAATTTGCTAATGATTCGAGTTTTTCAATAAGAGGATCTCGAAAAGACTTTAATTCCACTACAAATTCAGTTTCCGAAGTTTTAAAGGTTTTAGCTAAATCGCCAATAACTTGCTCAGCAATTTGTTCAATCCTAACAATTCGTTTTGCACATTTAACCAACCCTACATGACTTTCCACACTACGAAGTCCATCTAACGAATCAAGTCCATCATCCAATAGAAGACATTGAATTCCGGTAGGATCAAAACATATTTTACACAATTCATCATAAGATTTAATATCGGTAACATCCTTAATAGCCTCTAACGTTGCTTCACAATTATAAAGTTTAGCAAGTTGTTGTACACCACGTTTTAATGCACAGGTTTCAATCGCATTTTGTAATGCTTCACCACGTGCTTCAGAAAAACAGATTTCTAATGGGCATGATAACGATGTTAATGAGTCCAAAAGATTATGAGCATGATTGTCAATTAAAGGATATGTATTGACAGTTTTTAATAACGTATCATGAGTTATAGATTGACCTTCTATAATATTGGACATCTTGGGACCTATAAACAGTTTAAAATAAAAATAGAAAAAATTTTGATGATAAAAAGTTGATATACGAGCCTTTTTATAAAGTGATAAACAAGTTAAATATCTAGATTTTTGTTCGTTTTTTACTTTGATTTGATGATAATCTCCATTTATAAATCATCTATTATACTGAATTTAAAAGGTAAACAGAGCGTGAAATCACAGAAACATATGCACATTGAATAGATAAATCATATTTAGATAAATAAAGAGTATATATATACTAAATAAAATATTAACTATTCCTAAAAAAAAAGGTTAAAAAAAAAAAAAAAAAAAAAAGCTGTCGGAAAATTTAGTTGTGAAAATCGTATCTATAAATTACTATTATATATAACGAATAATGTGCTATAACGAGAAAAGTCCAGATACAGCATTTTTTTATGACTAAATAATTATTTAATATAAGGAATTTAGAGTATGTTAGAACACACATAATATAAATGATAGCGTATTTTTTTAAAAGTTACTATAAAAACAACCATACCAAATGAGTTTATGTATTCGTCATGTGGTTCTTTTTTTTGATATAGCGAAAATCATCTTTATTTCTTATAGTCCAAAAAAATTTGCTATAGGGGTGAAATATAATGTCATAATCTATATTCTCGATCTTATTATTATTCTTTGATTTTGGAAGGCGAGTGTTCTCTCATGAATCGATAAAAACTCCATTAAGCTTATCGATTTGAATATCATTATCATGTTATCTGTTATCGCTTAAAAATAAAAATGAAGTGCACAACATTTTGAATCTTCAAATTTATGAATTTTATCATTACAAAAAAGAAGTTTTGGTCTTACTTTCTACTGTATTTCAATTAGGTTCATAAATTCATAATGTTAAATTTAAAGAGTTTTTGGCAAAATCACCACAAGTAAAAGAGAGACCGAAACCGATGTCATCCGCAGTTTGATGATTTTCTATAACTCTTGTAAATACTGTATATGAGCTTGCTGTTATTATTTATTTGTTAGGAAAGAAATAATGCTTCTCTCCCAACATGTCAAAACCATTCAGAATGTAGCTTATCAGTTTGAACGAATGCTCATTACTAGTATCCAAATAACGTTATATATAATTTATTTTATTAATTAATCTAGATAAAACGTTTGACATACAGTATATTCATATTATGCAATTTATTATAAGTACAAAAAAAAAAGAAATCTAACAAATATCCTATATATATTAGAAAAACTAAACTGGAAATCTCTTTAATTAATTAATTTTTTAATTTTTTAATTTTTTTTTTTTTAATTTTCTTTTTTTCTTTTTTTTTATCGTCATCAAAACGTTTAATCATCAAATATATAGTCATTATTATCATAATCCAACCATAATTCTTCTTCTAATTTATCATGAATTTGTAACATAGCCATTTTATAAATTTTTAAATAATGTTCAACAGGTCCTTCAGGACGATTCCAACTTAACTTAAAAGCATCTTTAATTAATTTTCTTAAAAAAATTTCCTTTTCTCTTATATCAGCATTCATTCTTTTCCAATCATTAATAGCCTCTATTATAGCCAATTTCATATTATTAAAAGATAAACTTATAATTAGATCATCAACCAATTCAAATAAATAAGAATTATAATCAGCTTTGTTATCATTTTCAGTTTTATTAACCAGGAATTCTTTTAAACCACCAACACCTGTACTAATAATAGGCATCCCAAATAATAGACCTTCAGCTGCAACTGATCCAGAACTTTCAGTTAAGCTTGGAATAAATAATATATCTGAAGCAGCTCTATATATTACATCCCAATCTTTCTGAAATTCTAAATCATCTATATAAATAATATTATCAGGTGCATTGGCTGATAATCTTTTTAACTTTTCTGAAGGATAATTATTTTTTTGTCCCATTATAATAAATTTTGCATCCATTTTCACAAACAATTCAACTGCAACATTAAAGAATTGTAATCCTTTACTATACTCAAATCTTCCAACATATAATATTAAGGGTCTAATTAAATCCTCTTTATTTAATAAACCTTCTCTAATTAAATAGGCTTTTGCACTTTGTTTTGATGTTGCAACTAATTCTTGTGATGCTCCTTCAATTGATTCTGCGTACAAAAGGACTGGATCAAAATTATAAATATTTTTTGGGAAATTAGCATTACTTTCAACTAACATTGTATCATTAAATGGATTATATGCAGTAAAGTCTATTCCGTTTGTTATCCCAAACCATTGTCCTAATTTTGCTTTATTCAAAATATTTGGCATAATTAATTCTCTAAACGGAAATTCCATTGGACCTTCAATCATTTCTTTTGCTAAAGTTTTTGATACGAATGTTACTATTTGTGAGTTATCTATAGCGTAACCTGACATATACATACGATTATTATAAAAATATTGGGGTTTATCTTGTTGAAATTTATCAAATTCAATAAATTTTTGTATATTAATTATATCATTAGAATAAAGTTGTTCTTCTAAGTAATCATGAATTGTATAAATTATAGCAGGAATTTTCTTTCCAAGTTTCCCACTTTTATGAAATTTTTTAAGAAATTCTATTGTGAGTGCATTAGATGAACCATGAATATGTACAATATCAACGCCTCTCGTGTCACTTTTAGCGAATAAAGGAGTATCAATCATTATATTTCTATAAGTAATAAATTCAGCGGCAGCTTTGCAAAAATATAAGTCCATCCATTCGAGCGGTAAATCTGATTTGGTACTATAAATTTTTGCTCTGTTTGGCGCTTTAAATGCTTGATTTAATGGTACAACATTTGATGCTGGCCCAATCATAAATATACTGATTATATGAGATGGATTTTCTTTTGAATTATTTGCTAATACATCTTCATTGTTCATTATATTCCAAAAGAGTCTATAAACTAAAAATTTAACATCTTTCCATACTCCATTTCTATCTCGAACTTTAATTACGAATTGTGCGAATTTGTGTGGTCGATATAATTTACTTAAAAATGAATAATATGGCATCACCACATTAACTATTACTGATGTATTTGTTGATTGTGCTCGTGATAATCCTGTTACCATCTGTCCTAACCCCCCTAATGATGCTTCTCCGAATTCTTTAGTAACGTGATAAATCGAAACTCCTTCTGGTAATTCTGTTGATGCATTTGGGTCTATTCCTACATATTTTACTGGTGAATAATCTTGTTTTTCTATTTTTGCACATTTTTTTTTTTTGACGGGAAATAAATATTCAGATTTCCATAAAATAGTTAGCGCATATTTAACGTTTTAACCAAAAAAGAATAATATCCAAAAACTTACCAATTATAAGAGGAGGAATGGTATTCATCCATGATGACACACCAGAAGCAAATATCATTAATCCTTTTATCAATGCAAAACTAAGTAGTATTAAAGTAAAGAAAGTTAATAGTTTCATTCGCATAGGTATACGATATATTTTCTTCTTTATTTTATTTAATGCTAATTGTAAACGATTTGTTCTTGTATAATACATGTTTGACGATGAATGGAAAGTATATTTTTCATCATTTATTGGTAACGATGTATGCGATTCTGAGGGTGAACGCGCATTTGGCGAAGGCGATCTCATAATTAAAAAGTGAGAAAAAAGGAACAAAAGAAAACCCACTTATAAATATTATTCAGATAGAAACTAAATAATAATAATAAATAATTGCAGTAACCTTTATTTGTTAATAATATGTATCATGTATGTTGCATTCAAAGAGAAAAGTATTGGACCAAAAGAAACTGAGAGTAGTATAAAAATAAACAAACATTTAGTATTAACAAAATACTAAATTAGGTGTTTAAATTTAATTATTAAGGGCTCAAAGATTTATTAAACTCGTACAAATTGTTTACTTAAAAATAAGTTCAATGTTCCTTGTGGCGTAAATAATGAGATATATGTTACGTAATTATTTGACCTAGACTATGAAAGATAAAGCATATGTAACTGAAACTTTGACATAACTATATAACCTAATTGATCAACTTTATTTTTTTTTTAAAACAATGGAAAACGACGAAGTAATTGAAGAATCGAACGCTGCACCTCCTTGGACGGTCTTAGATTCTAAATCGAAAAAACCAAATAAATTTGAGTCAATCAAGATCATAAGAGAACTGAAGGTATGATAAATTTCTTAAAAGTAAATATAAATACTTTTTAAAAATTACTTTTATTATTTAGAACCCTGATTCGATTACAAGCGAACAAATAGCTAAAAACAATTACGCATATGACATTCTTTATGAAAATCAAAGAGGGTAAGCATCTTTTATCTTTAATCACAATATATCACTTCATTAATATTTATTTTTGCCCTTTCGTAGATTATTTGTATTTGGATTACCAAAATTTAGTTCCAAAGCTTTAAATCAAATTGACCCACACACATGGACCGACAAAAATCAAAAGTACTTTTATATAATGTTACGTGTTTTGTGTCTTATTTATTTTTACAAATATTTAATTTTCAATTTAATAGATATTCACCGATGGATATTCATAATTATCAATTACCAGATCCAACTTGGGAGTGGGTAGGTGCGTTGTGATTGGTTTATTAGCGATTTATTTCATTTTATATCATAAGTTAAGTATATTTTTCACTTTTCAGATTCATAAAGAATGGATGATCGATATGTCTGGCGATATTGACGAAGGTAACACCACTTTCGATTATATTTTTATTTATTTATTTGAAAACTTTTGATAAGATATATTTTCAATTGTTAGAGGGATGGGAATATGCTCTTAACTTTCATAATTCTAGTTGGCATGGCAAGTTATTTTAAATTAGACCTTTTTTTTATGTTATTTAGAAGAATAAGCTATATAATTTTTATAGGATGCTATCAGCCATTTCGTTCTTTTGTTCGTCGAAGACGATGGATAAGATTACGTTGTAAGAAGGTAAATACGAAGTCATTATTTTTTTTTTGTTTTAACTCTGTTAATTTTAATAATGGATAACAATCGGAATACTAGGGAGTAAAAGACAATTCAACGCCAAGCATTCCTGCAAGATCCCACGTAAACTCTGACGCAAAAACAGATGATTTCGAAGAGCTTTGGCAAAATGTTAAAACTTCAAGATTGGATAGAGAAAAATTGAAATTAATCGATGATTATATTAATGATCATAACGATATAAACAATTTTTATGATAGGGTAAGTAAAAATTTTTCTTATTGATTCAGTTCAGCAATATAATTTGACTTATTGATTTTATTCTAATTTCTTATAAAAGCTGAATGACTTTGTTAACATGTTTGATCATCAAGAAAACAGTAAAAAATTCTTGGAAGAAAGTATTTACTATTTAATTATGTTTATATATGTTTTGTTACAGATTTATTAATTTATTCTTTTTTTATTTAATATTTTAGTTGATATTATTACATTCAGATAAATCATGTCCAGATCTTAATCCATATATGTTAAAATTTTTCTCTGATGCAAGAGAATTATTGAATCATATTGAACAAAATATTAATAATGAAAAAATACAAAAAAAGATATCAAAGGGAAAAGAAAAACATATCGAATGAATTTATCACGAATATTTTCTTATTTATGTTATATTTTATAGACACTATAATAATTTGACATTTATTTAAGTATAATTATAATAATAATGATGGTTATTTTTATTTAATTACTAAAATTATTTGTTCACTATGAAAATTTACTGATGTTGATTATTGAAAATTGGGAAGCATTTTAATTTTTAAATATAATAAGATTATGACTTTCACGGGCAATGTTGGATTTGGACAATGTCCAATTGAAAAATTTATGGACTATTGGACTGGACTAATTGGACTAGTCCACTCCAAGTCCAATTCAAAATGGACTAAGTCCATTTCATAAT